>JAHWFP010012650.1:45272-81033 GCA_023313725.1 Lithobius niger
GGTGAAGATTTCGAACCGGGAGGAGGTAATGGGTGTGGATGCTGCGGAGTTTCCGGAGATGGAGTTGTTGAGGAACCCGGAGCTTACGAGCGACTCGAAGATGCAGTCGGAGACTCTATACCGGTGTGATTTCCTCAATCCACCCTGGTGCCGTCCCGAAGAAGAAACTCCCCTCATTCCGCGGCAGCTCGACCCGGAGACTGGGACGTAGATTTTCACTAAGGAGGAGGCATTGGCTGCAATCGCTGCGGAGGAATCGAGGATAGAATGGGTGAGGTGACTGGAGCGTGTGTACGGGTCGAAGAGGCAGGGTGAGAAGAGATACCGGAATGGTTCACCCTATCGACGCAGGTGCCGGGGCAAAGCGGCAACTCCAATAATCACCCCGATATCGCTCGACCCGGTGACTGTGGTGAAGATCTTCAATAAGGAGGAGGCGCTCGCTGCGATATCTGCAAAGTTAGCGAAGATAGAGCTGGAACGTATGTCCAGGTTGAAGATGCGCGCTGAGGAAAGATAATTTCCAACAATTTCTACGGAAATGGGCAAAGTAGCACCTTCACTTACCCTGATACAGCTCGAGCGGGGGAGGCATTGACTGCGGAGGCTGCGGCGGGGTGTGGAGCAAAACACACAGAATTCAACACCCGCATCCTAGGGATCGTCCTACGGGACCCTATTTCGGTCCTATACGTTATTAGACGTTAACCCGCTTTTCCCGCACGAACGGCTATACCATCGGAGTACTTCAGTCTCCGGCAGGTCCGACCAAGGTGGGTAGGTCGTCGTAACCCCGTCCTAATCCCAACCCATCCATCCCATCCCACCCCTCCGATAACTACAGCCTTGACGTGGCGGAGGGGATCAGTACCCCGATGAAACCATCGAAGGGGGAATCCAGTAGCAGTTGAAAAAGAAATGAACTTCGCGGTAGCCTGACAGAAGGGGAACCAGATTCCCGAGTTACGGCCAGTTATTTACAAAATGAACTTGATGGTAGCCACCCGGTAATGGCGCCGGGAATAGCCGGGGAAAGTCAACTTTCGAACCGTTTTGTTCTAAGACCGATGGTTCCCGAGTTACAACCAGTTAAGTCGAAGCGTGGGGGGTGGGCCAACTTCCAAAAATGGTGGTACCCGATTTCCAGGGTGGGCCACGCATAGGGCGCAGCGGGTAAAGCCAAATCCCGAACGGTTTTGCTCTAGGACCAACGGTTCCCGAGTTATTGGGGTGGGCCAACTTGTCAAAAATGATGGTACTCGATTTCCGGGGAGGGTCACGCGTAGGGTACAACCTGGGGAACCCACAGCTCAAACCGTTTTGCTCTAGGACCAGTGGTTCCCGAGTTATGATCGGTTAGGTCGAAACATGGGGATGGGCCAACTTCCCCAAAACATCGGTACCAAACATTCGAGGAGGCCCGCACAAAGGATGCAGCCTGGGGATGCTGAATCCCGAACGGTTTCACTCTAGGACCGACGGTTTCTGAGTTATCGGGGTGGGCCAACTTGCCAAAATTCGAGTACCCGGTTTCCGGGGAGGCCCACGCGTAGGGCATGGCCCAGGGATGCTAAATCCCGAACGGTTTCCCTCTAGGACCAACGGTTCCGAGTTATTGGGGTGAGCCAATTTGACAGAATTCAAGTACCTGGTTTCCGGGGAGGCCCACGCGTAGGATGCAGCCTGGGGATGCCAAATCCCAAACCGTTTCGCTCTAGGACCGATGGTTCCCGAGTTATCGGGGTGGGCCAACTTGTCAAAATTCGAGTACCCGATTTCCAGGGAGGCCCACGCGTAGGATGCAGCCCGGGGATGCTAAATCCCAAACCGTTTCGCTCTGGGACCGATGGTTCCCGAGTTATTGGGGTGGGCCAACTTGCCAAAATTCGAGTACCCGGCTTTCAACGAGGCCCACGCGTAGGGCAAAGCCGGGGAAAGCCAAATCCCGAACGGTTTCGCTCTAGGACCGACGGTTCCCGAGTGATCGGGATGAGCCAACTTGCCAAAAATGATAATACTCGACTTTCGACGAGGCCCACGCGTAGAGCAAAACCGGGGGAAGCCAAATCCCAAACGGTTTTGCTCTAGGACCAACGGTTCTCGAGTTATTGGGGTGGGCCAACTCCCAAAATTCGAGTTCTGCTATTTTGTGTGGGCCATCAGTAGGTTGCGACCTCCGGTGGGGTTCTTGAAAGGGTGGCCAAATTTCGATCCGTTTTGCACGAGGACCTGCGGTTCCCGAGTTATGGACTTTTAAAATAATTGTGGAAATTGAAACTGAAACAGGGACCATCTTAGGGAAATGGTGGCATTTCCAGTTCAGCTCTTCAATATGGTGACATTTCCACTTCCACTTCCGACAGGACGTGACGTCATTCAAAATGGCGGACCGGAAGTGACGTCATGACCTTCCAAATTGATGGTAATCTTCCAAAATGGCAGCACTTCCGGTTTACATGGGGGCGGCAATCTTGTCTGTCCTGTCTCTCTCTCTGCGTGTGCGAAAATAGTACTATCATACTACTCGGGCGGATTGAAGTGGATACCCGGACTCAAAAAATCAAAAACCTCGGGGAACTTTTTTTTTCTTGAGCGCCCAAGTGCCAAAAAGACCTCGGTCTTTAACCATGCATAACTCCACCAATAATGGACCAAATCGACCAAACTTTGCAGCTCTTAATAGTCCAGCACTTCACCTTCATTTCCATGGAAGTAGATCTTGAAAATTCCATCAACGTTTTCCACTGCATCAATGTTAAAAACGTCTCAAACTGGGCCGTAGCGCTCGCTACTTCCGGTCGCCATTATTGAAGAAACCCTGTACATTTGTATCTACTTTTCATTGATTCTTTTAGGCAAAAAGCCTACAAACACTAGCTTAGTTGTGTAATAGGAGGTGCTTCCTTTAAGGTACTTAACCTCACATACATGTTGGATACAGATACATTTTATAGTACATTATTTTTTATTCCTATTTGATTGATCACGAATGTTATGAAAAATGGCCGACTATCTCAAACTTCATTCTCTGCTGAGAAATCTAAACTTATTTTAATGCATTATAGCAATTAACTAAGCTAGTCTATCTAATCTTTTAAATATAACCTCTTGCCCCAATGAACACTACCAGTGCCTAACGATTTCCCTTAGTTGTGATTTTGCCGGACTCGACTTTTTTTGTAAATATTCTAGTTAAAAACCACCCTACAAACTCCCACTGTGACCATTCCGAATGCAAACATCTAGCTTTCCTTCAACTAAAAAGTATCAAAAAGATCTGTAAATACTACAATCCAAACCCAATGTTGAATTTGTGCTATACACTTCGCCCCCCCCGCCTTCATAGTCTTGATGCATAACATCGTAGTTTAATAAGAAAGGCCAATTCACTTTGTTCATGAGTTGAAAACTCAATTTGCATCTTTTTTACACAGGCCTCGTTCCTTCAAAGTTCTCCCATGCAGTCCGTTTGTAAAACCGACTTCTCCTCCCACTTTCTATTGTTCCCTCGGCCCTCAGCCAATGAGGAGGGTGCAGCTCTCCTCGGCGTCCGCGCTTTGGTCGCCAGAAAGCCCTTCTCCAGCATAAGCTCCAGCAGTCAGTCCTTAGCCCAGCTCACAGATCTCAAGCTAGAAGGGTCACGCCATTCGGGAGTGGAGATGCCACGGTCCGAAAGTTGCCAGCCGGGCAATGGTAGTGGTCAGTATGCGTTACTAGTTTAAATTGAAAGTTTATCTTTAGGACCCCCAATTCTAACTTCATAGTTTAATTTTAACTTGCTTCTAGTGTGAGAAATTGTAAGGTTGGCTAAGCCATCGGCATTTCTGTTCCCCGGCCTTCCATAACTTAAGGGTGATCCCCTTTCTAAATAAACCAACTTCTTTCTTGTTTATTTTAAAATAATATTAATCTAAACAGCAGACGGTTTGATCTCTTGAGGATTCAGGAAACATAACTGTACGGACTAATTTGTAACTTAGCGGATGCGGTTCTAATTAGATGTTTTACAGAATTGGAACCCAAAACTTCTTTTTCTACACGAAAACTTTGTACTTTTTCCAAAAGCCAGTTGTTGCTTTTGAAACTTGAAATTTATGTTGTAAATTTGCATTGCTTTCATGTAAAGCCAGTAAAAACTAGTAAACTTAAATGTAAAGTTCTCACCCTTTTTCATTTGTGATGTTATAATAAAACCAAGAGTTTTAAAACTTTAGGTCGTTTCCTAGTAGACTAATCGCTTGAGTTGAATTTAACATGTTGCCCATTTTTATTCTTGACTCCCGTTAGCTTTTAACTCGACCGTTGGTAGCAGCTTACTCCAGATAGAAATTACGTATAAGCCTATATTATATTTTAATTGGGACAATGACGCTTCATTCCCCAATCCAGGACTAGCCCAAAACGGTGCTGGTTTCCAACAAAAACGTCAAACAGTTACTCCAAAGTAATTTCTAACAAGCCAATGTCAACCATGATGTTGGAGATGTTGCAAGCACCTAGCCCGTCGTAGCATACGCCGTTACAAAATGGTGGCAGTGGTGGGATCAACAGGTGCTGTTCCTACAAGCGTTTCACCCCTGCCATGCTACAATACCAATTTTGTGTGTAGAAAACCACTTCAACCAGATGCCTGTGACGCCAACCACATAGTCACGAAGTAGATGTTAGTACTGCAGTCACTATCAGTACAAATCATCAGCCCCAGCAGTAAAATTCAACTTCTGGAGACCGGAAGCAAGAACCCCAGCTTCCCCAGTTTGGAAATCCACCAGCCGTGAGATGTTCCCAGCGAAATTGACCCTGTGAGGAGAATCCGCCCGTCCAGGAAACGGAACTCCATAGCTGCCATTCAGCGGACCTTGTGTGCCCCAACCCAAGTTCCAGAGAAGTGTGCCTCCAACAAGGACGTTTCAACTTCAAAGGGTTTTCAAGCCATCTACAATCGCCGGTGGGGATTTGGACGTGGACTTGACTGACCACACAGTGATTGTGTACAGGGGTAAGTGTACATGAGATATGCTTAAGGCCGCCAAGCCAAGTGTTGTAGTTGAGATTCTTTATATATTTTTAATTATTCATACACCAGAGTGCTAGGTGTTCTTAAAAGTGTATTAATTGTACGACTTACTGGATTTGGGAGAGAAATATTTTAAATAATGTGCTCTGCTCAAACTTTAACGTAAAATTATTATGCAGCTGCTTTTAATTTTTGTTTCATTTATAAAAGCTTTATTTTGAAACCAGTTTAACGTTAAAAGTTCAAAATATCTGAATTAGACAATTTCGAAGATGTCATAAAGACATTCAGTATAAATACCTCAAACAGGTTGTTTGAAGTTACGCCTCACAGTAACAGAAACTAGGCATGAATCTGTAGTAATTCTAAGAAATGCTGTAGAGGAAAACAAACTATCTGTATCCGATCTCGCTGACGAGCTTGCTAGCGCTATCGAGAAGAGAGAAGCTATTATTCTCCAGAAAAAAGAATTGGCAGCTAAAGAACGTGAACTTTCTTTAAAAGCAGAAGAGTTTAGGCTAAAAGCCCTTGAAGTTGCTGACGCCGAAAAAAGGCGAGATGTAGAATTGGCTGAATCCGATAGGCGTCGAGCCCACGAACTGGTCCTTAGGGACCAAAAGGCCCAAATCAAGGACCGGGATGCTTTACTCAAGGAGAAGGAAAGATAACTTACCACTCAGCTACGTGAGCAAGAAGCAGCCATTATAGAACGCTCTAGTGCTCTAGAATTGGCGAAACTAGACAAGCAGTTAGAATTAGCTAGGCTAAATGCTGCAACTTTGAATCTTAACCTGGCTCCGAACGGTGTTAACGGCGCTCCTCCAGCTCAACCAAATCCAGTAGCTAAACAGGGAAAATTGCAGACTTAGTTCATCTCATAAATAAGTGGAATCCAAAATCTGAAATTAACGGTTTTTTAAAGATTTTTGAGAGAACTAGGATTAGTCAAAAGATCTCCAGAGATCAGTGTACAACCGGACTTTTACCTTTAATGGGAGAAGTGTTAGTTAAAGTGTACGATCAGCTTTCAGATGCTGAAATGCAAGACTGAAATTGTTAAGGGTAAATTGCTTGACAGGTTTGTGCAGACGAAAGAATCGCTACAAATGCAGTTTCGTTCTCTGGAAAAAGACCCAGAGCAACAAATTCACGATCACGCTTTTGAGTTAGAAACTTTATTTTCCCGATGGTTATCCTCAGCAAAGGTTAATGGTAACTTTAACAAACGTGTAAATCTAATGCTGTTAGAACAGTTTACGAAGGCCTGCCCCGTTGCCCTATGTAAATGGTTGCCCGATCAAATTAAGATGGGAACATTGGCCGAAGCGGCCAAATTATGTGATGAATTCACCACTCGCAACAAGCAGATCGCAACTGACGCTGCTGCTCGTAATGTCAAGATGCAGCCTAGTGCTGGCCAGTCTAATCAAGCTTCCAAAGCTTCAACTAATCAACGTGGTGGAAATAGAAGCCACCCAACGGCAGTTAAAGCGGCTGGTTCTGCCGAACCCAAATCGGACAACCCTAGTGGGGACTCCGTCAGTAACGATGGTGACAATGTAAAATCTAACTATAGTAAACCTAATGGTAGATCGTGCTATGAGTGCGGCTCGTTCTCGCACTTCCGTAATAGATGCCCCGAACTTAATCAAAAGGCCCCGGAGCAGACTAATGCATGTTTTCTCGTCGGGAAAAATGACGGTAAGATTTAAGAGTCTAGCACTATAGACGGGTAGCGTAGGAAAACGTAAAATTAAAATTTTATGTGATTCCGGCAGTTCAGTTTCAATTGTCAGCGCTAAACTAGCCAAAAACTGGCCACGTTTGAAACGAAAAATTCGTTAATACTATTTTGAATAACGAAATAGTTCAGTTGTCCCAAGTAAATTTAAGCGCAAAATTAACTGATGGTACAGTAGTGAAAACCGTAGCTTGCGTTACATCGGCCAACAGTTCGTTCTTTGATGTCGTTCTGGGCGTCCCAGGAATAAATACTTTAAACCAAATGTAAACGAAGACCAAATGTAAACGCCCTGAGATTCTGCCTCTAACGCCGTGGCAACTCCCCCAGATTTGTATAGCGCTGCAACAAACAGCGCGGGTCAATCAAAAAGACGTGTGCACTAGTGTAACCAGACCCATCCAGCGGGATTGGTCGAGCCAAAGACTGCCCATGAGTCAAGCGACAGGATGGCTCTGTCGATTCGACGTATCGTCGTTCACACACCACCACGAGTGGAAGCTTACCCCGCCCCCATGTTTTACAAACGGCACTGTCTTTGTGTACCTAACGAAACAACACAAGATGCATTAAACAGGCCTCCTAAAGGCAAAATTAAACGAAGTTTGTCCGCTAGTGATATAAACAACAGTTTATTCATGTCCTGTCCGGAAAACCGGAAGGTAGCAAATTTAGCTTTTACCGAGTGGCTTGCTGTACGCAACCAATCCTGTCCTAACCTAAAGTTAGAAACTTGCAGGTCGGCTAAACTAGAAGTCGGCAGTAAACGTGCTCTTCTTGAGGGCTTTAATTTATTTCCTCAATTCAGCAAAGTCAGTCTTCCTGAGCGTAGCCTAACTTAAATTCAGCGTGCCAGTTGTTTAAAACTTAAATAACGTTTTTTCCCCTGATCCTTTTAAATTAGGACCCGATGTTTTAGTGTTGAATTCTGATTTGATAAAAGGGTAGAAATTCGTCATTGCGCATCACCTTTATGGCTAGTAGTATAGGTATACAAGGATATGAACTGGATGTAGTGGATAGCTCCCAATCCCATAGGATTAACGTTATATTTTGGAACTAGGTCAGACTATAAACCGAGCCATGCCACCCCGCATTCCTGCGATTTTCCAGAGTAGACGTTTTTTGCTGGTGTTATGACGTCATCACCGAAAAGGTGTTACAATAAATAAAATGTAAATGCACAAAATATTTTTGAAAAATAAACAAAGAAACGCACAATTTTGGTTACGGCGTTGTAACATTTTTGGTGAGAATGTGAATATAAAAAACACGTACGTAATGTAGTGTTTTGAAATAGTCAATTTTTGGGGGTTTTAGGCTACTGTCATAACATTTTTTGCTCCGCTAATTTTCTAACCACCCTTGCCTATATAATAGCAACTGCGATGGTTGTGGATGAATGAAAAAGGTTTCCAAGATGATTTCTGATTTGGTGAAGCTTTTTCTCATGATAGTGGCTATGTTGGTGGGTATTTTGCTTTTTTGCTTTTTTGGAGGTCATTATATTTATACCTTCATTAACAGTATGCTGCAGCGAAGCAACGAAGTTGTGCGCAGCGATGAAACAATGGCTTCTGTGATTGCTTCACCGTCAGTAATGGTTCAGCCAGTAAATGCTCCGTCGGAAAGTGACTCATTTGATTCAAATTTCGAAGCGTTTCAATCACCAGACCAGCCGTCAGCTACGTTAAGTCACGAATACGACGTGCCAGCAACACATTACAGCGAAGTTGTAAACGGCGATGAAACAACTGCTTCGGCGATTGCTTCACCGTCAGTGATTGTTCAGTCAGCAAATACTCCGTCAGCGATTGCTCCGTCAGAAAGTGACTCTTTTCATACAAATTTCGAAGCTTTTCAATCACCGGACCAGCCGCCAGCTACGTTAAGCCACGAATACGATGTACCAGCAACACATTACAGGAGTACACCAGTTTTAATTCACCACTATGAAGCACCTTTATTCACATCAGCAGCACGCCATTATAGCAGTACTCCATTTTTCGTCCAACCAACTATAATGCAGTACTGTGATGTCGCAACAACAAGCAGTTATTTAACGCCAATTTCTTATCCCACAAAAAATGAGAACCCCCATGAAACGGTATTGTTGCCTACAAAAACAATCAAACCATCTGTATTTTCGTCTCTGAAGAGTGTGTTTGTATCTACCACCCCAACTCCTCCTACCCCTCCATTACAGGACTATGACGAAGACAAAATAGTGGTAAGATCAGATGTAACGCCTTACAAAAGAGGGCAGACCAAAGAATAACTTTTTTAATTTACTGCGCGTTTTTTGCTAACTTATATTATAGTCTGCAAAAAAAAAATGTTTACGTCGTCACAGTTTGCTTTCCGTCCAGAATTGACTGTTCTTGTTGGTTTGTATTTTTTTAAGTGGTAGACAACGTAATTATGCCAGTAGAAAACCAAATTGACACTTAATTTTTTCTTTATCGTTTTTTATTATCAATTTAATTATTATACCATTTTTTTATCTCATAAATATGTATATGTCCCTGCAGGTGTACGTGTTGTTAGCTACAGGGTTCTGTTTAGAAAAAAAGTGAAAAAACGTACGTTAGTTTTCTTTTTATGTATTTTTCGGGTTATTTTTTGCTGTACTGCGCATTTTTTGCTAACCTATATTTATAGCCGGCAAAAAAATGTTTACGTTGTCAGTTTGTTTTCCATCCAGACTGACTGTTCTTATTGGTTTGATAGACAGCATATATTATGTCAATAGGAAAACCAAAAATTGAGATTTAACAAATGATTTAATCTTTTCTTTATCATTTTTATTTTCAGTTATACATTTTTTTCTTCCATGATGTATATGTAAATATCGCGGCAGTTGTACGTATTGTGTGATAAAATGTTGCTTGCCACTGGGTTCTGTTCGGGAAAAAAATAAAAAAAAAAACCCTACGTTAGTTTTCTTTTTATGTTTATTTTTTATCCCTTCATTGAAAATATGAACTAAGAATTTTAGCTTACCGAACGGTTGGTCTGTTCGTTGTTTCTTTCGCCTGATGATGCAGGCTGATTCTTAAAAACAAAGGAAATATATTTAAAAATAAAATAATTTTCGCGTTTTTTTTTTGGTTTGTAAACAACATTGTTTTAAAAATAATTACCTGGTCTATTGCAGGCAGACACGTCACGCACTTCGTTCTATCTTCAGCGAGTCGTTGATTCTTTAAAAAAAAAAAACAGGAAAAATATTGGATATTTTACCTTTTTTCGCACATTTGTGGAAAGTGGGTTAGTATTGTAAAATAAAACATTGATATAATTGTGCCTGTTATCCAAGCTGTTCGGAAAAATACTGGTTATTTTTTGGGTTATGTAAACAAGATTGTTTAAAAATAATTACCTGGTCAATTGCAGGCGGACACGTCATGCAATTCGCCGGTTCCATCGCCTCTTCAGCGAGTCGTTGATTCTTTAAAAAAATAACAGGGAAAAAGTTGGATATTTTTTTTTTCGTACATTTATGGTTAGTGGAACGTGTGGTAGTATTGTAAAATAAAACATTGATATAAATTATGCCTGTTACCCATGCTTTTTTGGGGAAAAAAGAAAATGGACATTATTTTACTGTTAGTTTGTTTTTAATGTTAGAAAATATGAATAGTATAGCAAACATTTTACCGGTAACCCAGCGTCCGCCTCTTCCACAGCCTTAAAAGAAAGAGAAGAGAGCACGTTTAGTTTTTTTCGGTATTCTTTTTATGTGTTTTATAAGAAATAAATGTAATTCTTTTTTTTACCTCTTCCGCCCGAATCAACTCTTGTTGAGTCATTTCTAATTCGGCTGTTATGTCGACTAGCAGTCTCTCTAAGAAGTCGGGATCATTCCAATTCTTTAAAATTAAACAAAAATGTTGCTTTTTAAAATGTATTTGGTTTTCAAATCAAACTATATTTATGAAAAAAAAGTCAAGGTACTTACCAGCGGGTTTACGGGATCACTCGCAAGAGCCATTGGATGCAGTTGGTGCGTGCAGTTGCGTACTATTTGTGTGTGCGAAATGAAAGTTTTGTACAGCGAAAGTGCGCTTATATATCAAATACCCACATTTTTTTGGTCTGGGTGAGTGACAATTCCTCTCATTTCCTTACCCCACTTTTTTCGCTTGGCTGTGAGGTAAGAGGCCTATGACGTCACACGTCGGAATGTAAATGGGAATTCCCCCAACGTCATTGAAAAATGGTTCCACGTAAGGGGAATTCCCTATGAAAAACAGTATATATACCCTTGCAAGATTCGCATTGTGTACTCTGGCTTCGGCCCAAACACTTCTCGCAGTTGTATTTGCATCTTTCTCTCAATACGAGGTAAGAAGTTCAATAATTTGATATAAATTTACTAAAAAAATATTTTGTTAGGGCCCCCTCAACTTTTGAATAGGTCTAACATTTTCTTTTCCTTTTGAAGTTTGCATTCCTTTTCAAAAAATGGCAGAAACTAGCGCTAAAAGACCTTGTTACGTCAGTTCAGACGAAGAAAACGAAATTCAGTTTGTAGTACTTGGTTGGAACGTGTGTATGTTCGCTCATGTACAGCCAGATGGTGTAACGGTTACAATATCTAAATACGTCATGCCCAATGTCGGTATTATTCCCGATGGTAAAGGTAGTTCTTTTAATATTCAGGAATGGGAACAGTTTTTAGACGTTGCTGATTACGTAGCGAGTGCTTATTTATTGAAGGATTCACTCCCAGTCGAAAAAAACTGTCGACATAACTGAGAATTTAAAACTTAGAATTGAACGCGGAGAAGACGTACAGAAAGCAAAAATTACTATAAGTCGAGGAGAAAAAGAATTTGGATTAGCTAATCGTCAGTTTCGTAACGTACTGGCATTAGCATTTCAAATTAATCTTGAAATCCGTGCCCTTCAACGAGGGTTAAAATGCAGTCAGCCCGTATCCGTGCCACGTAGTAGCGTTTAATCAAAAAAACACCGTCTTTTTTTTTATTTTGCAGTTTGCATCCTCCGTCTTTTTTTCCAAAATGTTGAATAAAATAAACCTTTTCGCTGATAATTTTATTCGAGTATCAATACGAAATGGCGAAATTCGGATTCACTTAGCTCAAAATTCATTATTAATGATCGAAATTGGTTTGCCAGACTTTGTTTTATTTACGGATTGGATATTTTCTCACGTACCATTCGCTAAAAGCAGTCTGCAGGGGGAAGAATTTAAATTAGAAAGTGAATACCTCATAGCAATCTCTACACTAGAGGGGGAAAGCATTCATTGGTTGGAAACTGACATAGCTGTACTCGTAGAAAGATATAATTACATCACGGAAGCTATCAATTACTGGACGAAACAACTTAACATGTTAGGTTACAAAACATCTAAAAAGTTCAAGAATAAAAAAAACCGACTCAAAAACAAAACAAAGACTTAAAAAAGAAAACAACAACGCAGCAGCACGTAGAGGTTTGTGGCGATTGTGAATTAGGCGTTTTTCATAAACAGTGCATTAACGACCACCGTGAAAGTTGTTTGCCCTGTAATGATGCGAATTTAAATCAGCCTCACGATTGCATATTTGATCCAAAATCCTATTTCGTGAAAGAGCACGCACGTGAACAAGAAACGGGGAAAAAAAAGAGTGAGGAATAATAAAAAAGAAGCTCTCTTTACCCACTTTCCCCCACCCCAATTCCCATCTCTATGGATCGTCAAACTTTGCAGGAAGCGCTTAAAAACTTGTACATTATCACGGAAGTCGATAGCAAATATGTAGCTAGATTCAAACCCAGGGAGCGAGCGTTAAAAATTATCATTAAACCACCATCTATTAATTTATTGAGGGAATTTAATTTAGAACCCATTCAATTCATAGACGAATTATTTCAGTGTATTTTTAACGAAATTCTTGAAGATATTGCCAATACAGACTACGTGGGAATCACGATTCATTCTACTGAATTAGAAAGAGATGTTTTTTTACCTTACCAGCCCAAATACAAATTCACCGTAGAAAAACTATTGAACGAATTAATGAAATTGGCGCAGAGTGACAAAGAAATCAATATTTTTAAAGGTTTCGAAGTCAGATTAAGTCACATAAAAATTGAACGTGGTGGTCGTAAACCAGGCAAGGAAAGTCTACTGAATTTTGAAAAATGGCTCAAGAATAAAAAAAGTATAATCACGATTAAAAACCGCGACAGTTTATGTCTAGCAAGATGTCTGGTATTATTAATGTCACGATTTAAAGGGAATGAAGCATTCAGGAAATTGTATAAAGACGCTAAATTACAAAAAATAAAGGCTGTCAGGTTACATATTAACGCCGGCGTTCCACAAAGCGAATCTGGTTTAGCTGAAGTTAAACGTTTTCAAACTTATCTGAAAAAATATCAAATTATAGTTTTTGAGCGTGTTGGTGGCAAGATCGAAACGACGTACGTAGGACCGCAAGCCCTGAAACGAAAATTACCATTGTTGTCATACGAAAATCATTATTATGGCGTCACCAAGCCGCACGTTTTATACAATAGCCGTTATTTCTGTTTTCTTTGTTTCAAAGGCCGAAGGAATAAACTCCACTCGTGTAAAGTAATACGCTGCCAGCAATGCCACAACCGACGCTATTATTGCGCTCTGCAAAAATGGACTCGCTGTTCAGATTGTAACAGATTCTTTAAAAATTCAAAATGCTTCGCCTTTCATAAAACTGCGCAACCGCCCGCGACTCAACCGTTATGTAAAAGGTTAATACAATGTACTAAGTGCGGCTTAAATGTACCGCCTTCTATGAAAATTAAAAGCAGACATCATTGCGGGCTTAGAAGATACACCACGTGCCGTGAATACAAGCCTTACGACCATCGTTGTTACATGCAAGTCATTAATAAGGTTGAAAAAAAAACAACGAAAAACAGATAAGCCTTTACAATTCATTTTTTACGATTTCGAAACCGACCAGTCTTTGCAGGTAGCTAGTAACGCTTTCAGACATCGGGTCAATTGGGTAGTTGCGTTGGTGACTTGCGAATTATGCTGGCACGATCTCGACGTAGTTTATTGCCATTATTGCGGCAATAGGTGGGAAATCCATCGGTCCATAGACACTTTTGTAACTGGTTATTCACTAATTTTCACCATAAACCAAATACAGTGGTTTGCGGTCACAACTCGGGATTTTTTTACGCTGCTTTCGTGTTACGTCACATACTTGAAAAAGGAATGTCACCTACAAAAATCTTGCAATGTGGCAATAAAATATTAAGCATGACTTTGGAGGGTTTAACGTTTAAAGACAGTTTAAATTTTCTTCCGATGAAATTAGCTAGTTTACCGGCCGCAATGGGCTGTGACACGAATAAATACTGTAAAGGTTACTATCCATATTTATTTAACCGCCCTGAAAATTACGGATATCGAGGTATAGTGCCAGATTTAAGTTATTTTGCAGTCGACTCCATGTTCGACAATGAACGAAGCGCGTTGATACGATGGCACGAAGAACAGTGTCGTAATGACGTAGTGTGGGATTACAAAATGGAAACTTTAAAATATGCAAAAAATGACGTTTTGATTTTAGCCGAAGTATGCTTGAAGTACAGGCAGCTGATTTTATCTATAGCCCCCCTGGAACCCTTCCACGAATGCATTACTTTACCTCAAATGTGTTTAAAGATATTTAAAATGCTTTTCTTACGTCCTAATTCTATAGTACTAATAGATCCTGACAGGCATCACGCGTGCAGGCAGTATTCCAAGGAAGCTATATTGTGGCTGGAATTCCAGTCCAAGTTAAGGCAGATTCACATTCAGAACGCGGCCAACGGCGGTGAACGGCGAATATTAAATAAGTTTTTCGTTGACGGATTTTGCGAATCTGAAGGATTAATTCTGGAATACCAGGGGTGCAAATCGCATAGTTGTTTAAAATGCTGCGAGGATCGAACGCAAAAAACCCTTTATTTGGCGCTTAATATGCAGGAGGCGTACGAAATGACGCTAGCGAAACATGAAGCCATCTTAAAATACACAAACTATAAATACGAAGAAATGTGGTCGTGTTGTTTTCGCCAGCAGATGCAAATCGACGAACGTCTGCACGAAATGCGCGATAATTACGGCAATGGTGAGGCCATCCGCCCCAGCGACGCGTACATGGGAAGGAAGGTGGAGGCCTACGTGCTGTATGCTTCCATATGCGAGGACGAACTCATCGATCTCATCGACATAACTTCCCTTTACTCTTTCGTAATGCTTACAAAAAAATTCTTTTATGGGGACTACAAGATTTACACTAAATTTAGGAATCTAGATATAAGCAAGTTTTTCGGCATAGTAGCGTGTACTATTCTACCCCCGAGAAAACTCATGTTCCAGACACTAGGCTATCGCCACAACAAAAAACTATATTTTGGTTTATGCAGGACGTGTATACTGGAGCAGCCAGAAGCCGAATGCGACCATTCTTGGCAACAACGGTCTTTAACGTCCGTCTGGACAACCATCGAACTAAAACGTGCCATTAAAGACGGTTATCAATTAACTTCCATTCGAGAGGTGTGGCATTTCCCTAAAACGTGCGTTTATAAGCCAGGAATACAAGAAGGTCTTTTTTCCGAGTACGTCAAAAAATTCATGGAATACAAATATTTAAATTCTGGATTCCCAGCCGATTGCGTCACTCTCGACGAAAAGCGGCAGTACGTAGCCAGCATCAAATTATACGATGACATAGATTCAGATATTGATAAAATTTCGTACAATGCTGGTGCCAGGTTCGTTTCTAAAATATTTCCCTAATTCTTTGTCAGGTAAGGTGGCGCAGCGAGACAATAGGCTCAACACAAAATATTGTAAAAGCGCCAGCGAATTTTTCCAGGTGCTGCAAAATGATGCCAATATTATTTCCAGCATTGATTTCGAGGGAGGGCCCGGCCAGCCCATCACAGTTTTTAAATACAGAAATAATCACGAGTTAGGCGAAGAAAGCAACAATGTCAACGTATTGTTGAGCGACTTCATAACAGCGTATGGTCGTTTGAAATTGTTAAAAGTGATAAGGAGTATCGACCCTCCCCGTATTTTTTATGTAGACACGGATTCATGTTTTTACAAAATAAATGTTAACGAGGCCCCCCCCCCACCCATTCTCATAGCAGACAGATTGGGTTGTATGACCCGAGAATTGAGTAAATATGGAGCAAATTCGTTTATTTCTGAGGTTTGCTCGGGCGGACCGAAAACTTACTCTTACAAATTTTATAACGCTAACGAAGACAAGTACCAAACGGTAACGAAGGTACGTGGCTTCCCTCTAGATTTCCGTACCAGTTGTAGAATTAATTTCGATGTCATTAAAGCTATGTCACGTGCCATACGATAGTGAAAACGACTAACCCTAGCAAAATAGTCAATAAAAATCATAACATATTCACGATGAAACTGGAAAAAAAGTACCTTTTCGTTACTGATAAGCGTAAATTCTTTAGCGACTACACTTCGTTGCCTTGGGGGTACTGACCGCCATCTTTTAAATGTTTTTGTGTTTATTTTTATTTCAGGTATAGGCAAAAAAAAAACAAAAAAAATGGCAGTATTCTCCGATCTTCTGAGACAGCCTTTGCCTTACCCTCGTAGGAAAAATTTCATTCCATATTTAGATATAGATTACTACAATAATTTCGCCGGTAGTAAGGAACGAGCCGATTCTTTATTGGAAGCTTTAGGGCGAGAGATTTTCTCTTATCCTTTAACGTTCGGTACTTTGCCGATACTAGGTGGCGTACCTTGGACACCAGCGTTACAAAATCTTCGTGAGTACTTGGAGTATGCCCTGGACGAAACATTTAATTTCGCTCACGTCTGTCGTCACTATGACAACGACAGCAGCTCCAGTTACGAATGTAATAACGAGCTAGCATTACTGGTAACTGCACCCATAGCCATCGTTTCTTTAGGCGTCACTAGACACGTTAATTTTAGGAACTTGAAATACCCTCATTTCACCATAACTTTACCTTTTGAACACGGTAGCCTAACTGTATTACATTTCCCAACTAATCTCCGTCACGAAAGGTCCATCTTAAAAAAATCCTGATATAACCGGTTCCTTCCTAACTTTAACCTTTCTCCGTCACGCGTGATTCCCCCCCCCCCACTTCCCCCCCCTCCCCTGCGAAGGGGGGGGGGGGGGAGCCCTCCCTATGCGCTGCGCGCATACCTATGCCAAAAGAATATATATGCGCATAGGCTTAAGCCGGAGGCATATATATGCGCATAGCGCATAGGCTTATGCTGAAGGCATACTCCCCCCCCCCCACCCCACCCACACGCACGCACGACCATTATAAGACGATTTTTTTTTAGATGGATTTGGACAGTTTATTCCCGTATAGGCTTTTCGAAACAGATGTGCCGTGGCACGAACCGATCAGGCGAGACGAATACGTAAAAATAATGAAAATGTTTAGTCAGAGAGTCGAAAATTCTGTACGAAGCTATCGACGCAAACGTTAAGTGGACGTGTAGCAGCAACCAGTACGGTTTTAGCGGTGATCATACACGAAGCAACGTGTTTTACGGGAACTAGGACCCTCGTAACATAAATGACGAATACTTCAAACTACAACCCGAAGTTGTGCTACCTTGGAATTCCTTACTTAAAGATATAAACTCGAAAATAGCGTCTTTATTCTCTAAAGGCGGATTGTATGATTATGTCATACTGTCTAAATATAATAAGCACTTGGACGCGTGGGCGTACAAAGGCGGAGATAGGTACGACGAAGATTTCGCTGCTTTGGTATTAGACCACTCGAGACTTGTTAAATACTACACGGACGAAGGCAAAGGCCACGCGAAAGTCGAAGTATTCTCCGGAGATGTAATTTATTACTAAAAAAAACCAGATACCTTAATTTCACGGCCGATGAGGGCGTTCCAACCATAGATTTAGTGTTTCATCGCAATAGACCGTAAGCCCGTACTGTCCCCCCACCCCCCCAAAAAAATACAACATTTTTTTTAATGCGTTTCAGTGGTGAGGGCATTCCAGCCATAGATTTAGTGTTTCATCGCAATAGACCGTAACCCCTTCCCGTCCCCCCCCCAAAAAAAAATACAACATTTTTTTTTAATGCATTTCAGCAGTCATGTGTTTGCCGAAAATGCATCGTGAAGAGGGGGTGGTGGCAGCTGAGAAGCTCGATAGCGTAGAAGAAGCAGCAGCCGCAGTTGAATTAGATTTGTACACCGCACTGGGGCGTGAAACTACGTTTACTCATAACTGGCCGCACGGTGATTATAACAGAGCTCCCACGTACATGGCCAGAGCAGGCTTCTATCGTGCACGGGGCTACGACGGGGTCAGATGTATTTATTGCAATGTTGCGGTCCGTTGCTGGGAACCAAACGACTGCCCCTTGTTAGAACATTTTCGATGGTCGCAAAATTGTTCGTTTTTATGCGTGTTTCCTGCTGGTACATTTGGTAACGACGAAAAAACCATAATGCAACAAAACGGTTGGGAACCACCGCAAGATGTTATACCGATGGTCGGTGAAGATGGGGTTGACGCACCACCACCACCACCACCACCATATTGTTACCATTGTCATAAGGCAGACAATGACGATCCTTATGATTGTTGTCATTGCGGCGAATTCAAGTTTTACTTTTGTGGGCACTGCTTCCACCCTAGTTATCACCGTCCCATAACGGCCGAAGACGGCTCCAAATGTTGTTGTCCGGTACGGTGTGAACGTGTTGACAAATATATAATTTGTTGCACCCATTGGTTTTGCAACATGATGGAAATACCTCACAAACTCCACTGCTGCCACTGCCCCTATGGCTTGAAAGAAGAAGAAAAATTTGATTTTGATTTGTCTAATTTGTCTATCTAATTTGCACCTTTTTTTTTGTCCCAGCGTTCCTTACGATATGTTGTATTTAAAACAATCATTTAATTTGTGCTTAATTTTATTTAGGTATTCTCAATTAGAAAAAGGACTAACTGGTTTTTCTTTCTTATTTAAATTAGAAAAGAATTTTAAGAAAATAACGAAGCATTAAAAAAAATCGCTTCCCCCCCCCCCGGCAAAAAAGAAGGGTATATACGATCTAACCTCAGCTGCAACAAAAAAAAGTGAGCAATTATGGATCCAACATTATTTATTGACCGGAGGAAGTCTTATTTTGCCATTCTGTTGACTTTCATCTTATCAGTCTGTCTGTTCAGTTTCGTGGTTTGGCTCATTGCCATAGAAGCATTAGTCGACAAACCTGTTGGTATGTCCCCTCGCGGTAATTTCAAACAGTTTTGTTTAGGTTACGTTAAAGACAGCGAAACGGTTTCGGTGCCTCTGCAATTTTCACCCGAATTTCAGCACTATCTCGAAGCCACAAATTACACATTTAACCTGGTAGATCCATTTAATGACGAGGTAAACATTAGCTCGGTAGTGCCACATTTTCTCACGATCTGTAGCGCAGTTGAAGATGTATGCATTACTTATTCTAGCCGTGAATTCTGTTCTTTACTTTTGGCATTAGGAAATTATCACCAATAATGGCTGCTGCAGAAATAGATAACTTTATTCAAGTCGTTCATCCTAGCAATTTGTTAATATCAGGTACTAGCGGAATTGGGAAAACAGAATTTGTGAAGAAATTTATTTTACACAATAAACAACTCTTGGTGCCTAATGTACGAGAGGTTATTTGGTGTTGCAGCATAAATCAAAGTTGGCAACAACAATTTGGGGAAGGTGTTAAGTTTACGTCAGAAATTCCTAATCCTAACCAATTAAATCCTAATATAAGTAGGTTAATTATTTTTGATGACTGGATGGACAGTTCGAGTCACACTCAGGAGCAGATAGCGAAATATATTACACGTTTTGGCCATCACACAAATAGTAGCGTGGCCTACATAGTACAGAACATTTTCTACGGTGGTAAACATCACAGAACTTTGAGCTTAAATAGTCATTATTTTGTGCTGTTCAAGAACTTGCGCGATGCAACTCAGATCACTAGATTAGGATCGCAGCTCTAGCCTAAGCGAAGCAATTATTTCAGAGCTGCATTCGATGATGCCACTAAAAAGGCTTACGGCTACTTACTCGTAGACTTAAAAACACCGCACGACTCGTTACGCCTCAGAACGAACATTTTTCCCGACGAAGTAACAACCGTTTACATTCCTGAGTGACGACCTTCCTCTCATCTTCCTACCTTCCTCCATTGCTACCAAAATGTGAAAATTACATCGCAATCGCTACTTGCTAGCGGCGCTTTGTGAATTAACGCCAAAACAACGTAAATTATTGCTAACTAATGCAACCGAAGGTCAGGTCGAATGTTTATCAGAAATTGCGCTTAATTTACTTAACCGTAATCTTCCAGTCAGTGAATCAGCCAGAAGTAAGCTGAAAAGGTACCGAAAAGCAATTCGTGCGCTTACATGCCCAAAAAATTCCATTAAAAAGCGACGAAAAATATTAACGCAAAAAGGCGGCATCCTCCCTATCTTACCTTTAATCCTGAAGCCGGCTTTAGGTTTGTTAGGTGGTCTGCTAGGCGGAAGTTTGTTTAATAATAAATAATTTTTTTTTTAAATGGCACAAAAAGTATTCCTAGTTCCTGAGCATGTTTTAGCATCACAGCTAGCTGACAGTACAGTTGTGACATCAGCCGAACCGCACGGCTTCACTTACGAAGTACGAGGTGGTCTTTTACATAAGCTTAAAGCCATTGAACGCAAAATCCAGGAGTTAACTAATGCCACGCACATCTCTGATGACCAGAAAATAGCTCTAATTAATCAGTTACGAATGCAATTACAGACTTTCCAAACGCAGTTCAGGCTAGGATCATCAACAGTGCCGTCGGTAGTTGCCACCGCCGCCGCCACATCAAGTAGCAAAGCCAGTGCACCAACAAAAACCGTACCAAAAACGAAACTGCTAACAGAGGAGGGTGCTGACGGTGTAGAAGAGACTTCCAAACACGTTGATACTAGTTTAATGCAAGCTGAAGATTATGACGCTGATCTTGAAAATGTTGAACCGCCTCTGAGACTACGGCTAAGACGCAATAGAAAGCCTGATTTTAATTGGCAAACTATAGCCAAGTACCATAGGAACAAAAAATGAACGAATACTTGGACAGTATTTACCATGACGTCGTGCATCCTGCATCTTATTCTAGCGCTAAACAGTTACATCATGCTGCTAGAAAAGATAAGCGCCCCTACACGCTGAAACAAATCCAGGGATGGTTACTAGATCAAGATTCGTTCATGTTACACAGAACACTGCGCGTGAGGTTCCCTAAACTAAAAACTATAGCCTCTGGACTTAACGACCAATACCAATGTGATCTCTTAGACGTGCGGTTTTTAAAATCGTATAATTCGGATTTTCCTATATCCTAGTGTGCTTGGATTTTTTTTCGAGGAAAGCTGCTACCGAACCACTTAAATCAAAAACGGGCGAAGCGATAGTTAAAGGGTTTGAGTCGTTTAAGCGCGTAGACTATCCTTTTCTGGTTCAATTCGACAAAGGGAAAGAATTTTTGAATACTCAAGTTAACGACTACTTAAAAAAACATAACATTCTTTTGTTTACGAGCGAAGACTACGTCACGAAAGCTGCGCTAGTAGAACGCTTTAATCGCACGCTAATGACAAAAATCATCGTTATTTTAGTCACAACAATACGCGCAAATGGATCGACGTTTTACAACCCATTACCGACAATTATTACAATACGGTGCATAGAGTAACAAACATGGCTCCAAACGAAATCAAGTACGAAAACCAGTCACGTTTGTGGCGGCGACTTCACGGTGATGACTTGGCGAAACTGAACCATTCGTCAAAACGTACTTCTAAGAAATATAAACTAAAAGTTGGGGATTACGTGCACATAGCTTCAACGCGCGCTACCTTCGTTAAAGGTTTTCGTGGGCTTTATACTCGAGAAATCTTCGTTATTACCAAAAAGTACGCTCCTGCGTGGACTGAGCCAACTTATCGTTTAGAAGATTTACAAGGCGAACCTATTAAAGGTAGATTTTATTATTATGAACTGACAAAGATCAATAAAAAAGACGATAACGCTTATTATGAAATAGACCAAATTTTGCGCACCAAGGGGAAAGGTCGTGCGAAGAAATATTTTGTGAGTTACGTTGGCTACCCTACGAAATTTAACGAGTGGGTTAACGCTAGTGATATGAAGGACATATAAAAGAAAGAAAAAAATCATGGCCGTGGATGAATTTTACATGACTCTCCCGTCAAATAGTTCTTTAAATTTATGGCCTGATAATCGTTTAAACCACTACAGGACTAAACTGGCTCAACGAATCGATTTGCAAAATGAAGGATGGCAGGTTGGACTTTCAGAACTGAATTATAGTCGTACATGGATGAACGTTAACAAAAACGAAGGGTTGTGGATAACTGCTTATGACAGACACACTATACAGTTCCCCACTTACAACCCTCCAGTGTTGCTTACATTCGAAACTCAAATGACGAGATTGCTCACTTTTTTAAACACTAGGATTAAAGCTCATTTTAATGGCAACCAGACATTAGAATTTATTTTAGATGAAACACATAAGTACGTGATACTTACGGACGATACCGACTCAGACTTTACACTAACATTGTCACCTTCTCTTTCGTGTTATTTGGGCATCATTCCTAAAGACCGCGATGCTAGTGAAGTTGATATCTCCCAAACTTTTGCGGGCGAACTAAAAAGATTTAATGACAAATACATTACTAATGAATGGTGGCTTTCCTACCGAACTTCGCCATTTACGGCCTATTTTAACGTGCCAGCTGGTTATTACAAAACACCCGATATGCTCGTTGATGTTCTCAATAATATCTTGGGAAGCTCTGGTGTGCCCGAAAAACGAAGAGTGTTTTTTCAATATGATACCCTTACGCGCAAATTGACTTTAAAATTTCCTTCGTTATTTTGGCAACAAGTTAAAATGGAGCCTCATTCGTACGAAATTCAAAAAATCCAATTCAACGAAACACTAGCTGGCATGCTAGGCTACGAACCTAACCAGGTCCTAGATAAAACCACTCGAGCTCCGCACGTGTTAGACATGGATGCGGGCCTAACTACGTTGTTTGTCTATTGCGATTTAGTAACTGACAGTGTTGTTGGAGACGTATTAGCTCCTCTTTTACGAGTTATTCATAATCGGCAAAAGATGGTGATTACGTTAACGAAATTTATGTTAAACCATACTATTGTCCTTTGGCGAGAAAAAGTTTCGAGACGGTGCTAATCTATTTAACTGACGAGACGGGTAAGGAAATTTCATTTCAACACGGACGTGTGACCTGTACTCTCCATTTCAGACGGCGTCCCTAGATTTTTTCTTTAAAAATGAGAATACCGTACCGCGGACCTGATGCATTAAGTTGCACCAGACATTACGCAGTTTCTCAAATTGGTAGTGGTGTTTACCCCGTATTTGCTGGTGGTCGATATCAAAGAGGATCAGGACTGGGTAGTATTCTAGGAGGTCTGTTTAGATCAGCTGTACCATTCATAAAGAGAGGGTTGTAGGGTATAGCACGGTACGGGTTAAGATCTGGTGGACGCGTGCTTGACGATTTAGAAGCGGGCAAAAGCTTTAAAGATAGTGCGCGTGAAAGACTCGAAGATGCTAAACAAGATGCAATAAGCGCAGTTAGACAACAAACAGGATTAGGGCGCTGTCGAAAAAAGGGGTGCAAACTGCAAATAGGTACTGGCCGACGGCGACGACGCATCAACAGAAAAAGGAAAAAACTTTCACAAACTGGTGGAACAATAAGAAAACGTTCACGAAGCAAAGTTGATTTTCTGGACTAAAATGGCATGCAGACGCCACCACCATCCCCAAAGACGAGGTACTAAGCAATACGGAAAAGGAGCTAAGAAACGCATTGTCAAACGATGCCTTACGAAACGCCATCGACGTCAACACCAGCGGCGGAGGAGGCGACGTCTCTTGTAACTGAGGTAACATTGAGGTGTTTTTTTGAAGTGACACAATGCTAATAATTAACAACTGTGTGTCTAAAATATGAATTTTCCTTTCTTTCTTTCTCCAGTTTGCTGCGGTTGCCCGCCCCTTCTCTTTCCCATCCCTCAAAAAAATAAAAACTGCAGCGAGTAAATGCAAGTAAGTTTAGTTTTGAAGTGACAGTTAAAGGAGTCACTATGGCTCTTCTTCCTGATGCTAATTCAACACTATGTCTAAAATCTGAATTGGTATTATTTTTTTCTCCTAATGTGCAGGTTGCAGTTCAAGATGGGTTCTGGTCCGAATATCATCCACTCGCCACTCTCTGACAGTTCGCCTATCGATTTTGTCGTGACTGGCAGCCAAGATGCACTACTCGATCTCAGTCAGTCTTACCTTCACGTGAGAGTGAAAAAATCGTAGAAGGCGTCGCAGGCAACACCATCAACGCCGCTTCTAAATTTGGGCCAGTCAACCTGCTTCTCCATCCCTCTTTGCACAATGCGACTGTACCCTGAATGGCATACAAGTCTCCGCATCAGACAACTCCTACCCTTATCGCAGCTACCTCGAAACCTTGTTGTCTTACGGTGTTGATGCGAAACAGGGGCACCACACTGCTGCGCTGTGGGAACCCGACACGGCAGGCTCCTTCGATATTAGCGTCCCTGCAGGGGCGAACACAGGACTGAAAAATCGAGCAGGGTACGCCGTTGACAGCAAGACCTTGGATCTTTTTGGGCGACCTCACAATGATTTGTTCCATCAAGAACGCCTACTACTCAATGGTGTGGACCTTCGTCTTAAATTGACAAGACAGAAAGATACATTTGCATTGATGTCCTCCGTAACGGGTAAAACATACCGTCTCATTGTCACCCACGCCTCCCTGTTCATCTGTAAAGTCATCCCCTCACCTTCAGTTCTACTCGCATTTGGTAAATCTTTAGAAACAGCAAATGCCAAGTACCCTTTACAACGAATAGAAGTAAAGACCTTCACGATTCCTCAAAACAGCCTACAGGGTAACCTCGACAATGTTGTTCTGGGCAGCCTTCCTTCTATGTGCGTGCTTGGCTTTGTCAGCAATAAAGCCTATAACGGACACTACCAATCCAACCCTTATAACTTCAAAAACTATGATGTGAATCACTTGTGTCTGTACGTCGATGGCTGTCAGGTACCAAGCTCCTCCTTCAAACCAGACTTCACCAACCAGTTATACGTGCATAGTTATCTTAGTTTATTCCAAGCGACGGGTAAACTGTCGCAGGACGAAGGCCCTGCAATTCCTTATCAACATTACGGATCAGGATACACTCTCTGGGCTTTTGATTTGTCAAGTGATTTATCCAGCAGCCAAACGCACTTCAATCTTATGAAACAAGGTAACATACGTATCGACGTCCGTTTTGGTACAGCTTTGCCAGAAGCTGTGAATCTCGTACTGTACCTCGTCAATCAAACTGTGCTCGAAATAGACAAATCACGAACTGTTGTCTATGATCATTAACGATCATGAATACCCAGGAATTACATAGTGCTGCGACTTCGGATCCTCTTCTTGCGCAATATTTTGGTGGGGTGTACGCTTGTGACAAGCTACCGAAACAAGCAGACCACCCGGCGTACATCATCAACTTGGACAATTCGTCAAAACCAGGCAGCCATTGGGTTGCGGTCTACTTCTCACCGTCTCATCAAAGTGTGGACTATTACGACTCTTACGGACTAAAACCTACTAACATCCACTTCATACGCTTCTTGAAGTGTAACTCTACATTTAAACATTACAATGAAGTGACTTTACAATCTATGTGCTCAACTGTGTGTGGACAATTTTGTTTACATTTCCTGTGGCATCGGATACGTGGATTTCCGATGAATCGAGTGCAACAACAATTTGACCCTCAAAAAAGAACATTAAATGACCTGCGAGTCATGCAGTTTATTGAGCGCCATTTCAAAATTATACGTCAACCTCCACTTTACGATTCTGAATGCTTACAGCATGCTGTAGCACTTAGCGCATTACAATAGCCGAAATTCTCGAGTACTTTTTTGTCTAATAAAAATCGTTTTGTTGTCTACCACAGTCACTGGAATGTACACTTTTGATTGTGATAAAATAAAAAAACGATTTTTTGTAATCCAATAGTTTTACACATTTTTATTAATACTTGTATGTATCATAATGTATCTGAGGGTGAAGGTTGATGGTTTTTTTTCTTTTACTTACAGAAAATATTTGCCACGAAGGTCAATTGTTTTTTTTCTATGTTTGTTTATATAAAAGGTGATGGGAGTGTTTTTTCATGCTTGTTATTGAATAAAAAAAAAAGGGCACTAAAAAAACGTTATAATGCCATAACCAAAATTGTGCGTTTCTTTATTTATTTTTCAAAAATATTTTGTGCATTTACATTTTATTTATTGTAACACCTTTTCGGTGATGACGTCATAACACCAGCAAAAAACGTCTACTCTGGAAAATCGCAGGAATGCGGGGTGGCATGGCTCGGTTTATAGTCTGACCTAGTTCCAAAATATAACGTTAATCCTATGGGATTGGGAGCTATCCACTACATCCAGTTCATATCCTTGTATACCTATACTACTATGGCTCTTTAAATTAAATTGGTGTTCACGGTGAAACAGAGGTTAAAAGTCTAACCTAACCGAAAGTTAAAATATAATTTTAAGGGAGTAGGTAAAACCTTTGAATAGGTCTCCAAACCGAATAACTAAAACTTGCATAGTTTTTTTTCCTAAAATAGTTTTTTTTGTGCAAACGGGTGCAAGCCACCCAGTTTAACCTTAGTAGTGTGTAAATTTTCTTCATGTTTAGTCTTTTTCTACACTAAAAACCGGAGAACTTACAAATTAGTTTCCCTTTCAATTTCTTTTTAAATTGTAGTAGTTGTATGCCGCTACAAAGGTGGCTACATCTAGGAGCAACTAAACCTAAATAGTGTATTTGCTGAATTTTCAGTCTTAAAACTTCAGAGACTGCATTGCTGTACAAACCTGGAGAGTATCATTTGAATGCTGAATGCATTAAGTAAATACTTTGCTTAAAACTTGAAGTTGTTAAGGGTTTTGTTTTCAGTAAAAATTGACTGAAAGTCATTTTATCTTTAAATTTTGTCACGTGGTCCATTGGAAGCTCATCCACAGCAAAAGCAACTTTCAGTTATTTCCTGTTTTGGACTTCACACCTAAATTTTAAGTGCCTATGTTTTTTTTTCCTTATAAATTTCTGCCTCTTCCTGCGTGAAAGAAAGTTTGTAGAGACTGGACGACACGTCATTAATGTTTATTAGAAACATTCTATGGGCGTCTAGTGGTCCCTGGCTAACTCCTCTTTAAGTTTTTACGAAATGTCTTTCTTTGAAAAAGATGTGTCTCACCTCTGAGTGCAAAAGGTTAAACCTGTCGTCAAAAGGATGCTGTGTATAAGCCATACAACCTTCCAGCATTGTATTCTTATGGTTTGCGATTATATCATCTAACAGTTAACGATTGCAAAAATCCTAACCTTGTAATTTCTTATTCGAAAATAGTGTTTCTTTTTAAATGTCTTTTGCCCAATTTTCTGAATGCTTGTACGATTTTCCTGCACGAACCAGCACGGACAGCATTTAGTTAATTGTTGCAAAACTAGTGTTCTTAAACTTGTAACTTTTGAAATTTTACTTAATTTTTTCTAAGCCACAAAAATGTCAGTTCCCCCCCCCCCCCCCCCCCAAAAAAAAAAACGGCCAAGTTAATATTTTTTGTAAACAATGTAATTTTTAATCATGTAAAAACTGGATCCAGGGATAGGAAAAATTATCCTCAGATTTGTTATTTTGGATAAAATAGAAGAACCCAGGAGATGTATTTCTCAGTCAATAAAGCACTACGGCCGTAATATGGATTTATTCTTGGTATTATTATGTCTACAAGGCTTGGCATGTCTTGTATGCACTAACCTTTTCTGTTTTAGGCGTTTATTTGGCGTTCGACACGAACCCCAAATAAGCTCCCTTAGGTGGGGGGCGTGTAGTGAAGTCCTGCATTCCAGGCGGATTTGAAAGGATACTCGGACTCCAAAAATCAAAAACCTCGAGGAGCATTTTTTTTCTTGAGTGCCCAAGTGCCAAAAAGACCTCGGTCTTTAACCATGCATAACTCCACCAATAATGGACCATATCGACCAAACTTTGCAGCCCTTAATAGCCCTGCACTTCAGCTTCATTTCCACGGAAGCAGATTTTGAAAATTCCATCAACTTTTTCCACAGCATCTATTTGAAAAAACGTCTCAAACTGGGCCGTAGCGCTCGCTACTTCCGGTCGTCATTATTGATGACACCCTGTGCATTTGTATCTACTTTTCATTGATTCTTTTAGGCAAAAAGCCTACAAACACTAGCTTAGTTGTGTAATAGGAGGTGCTTCCTTTAAGGTACTTAACCTCACATACATGTTGGATACAGATACATTTTATAGTACATTATTTTTTATTCCTATTTGATTGATCACGAATGTTATGAAAAATGGCCGACTATCTCAAACTTCATTCTCTGCTGAGAAATCTAAACTTATTTTAATGCATTATAGCATTTCAGTAAGCTAGTCTAGTTAATCTTTTAAATATAACCTCTTGCCCCCATGAACACTACCAGTGCCTCACGATTTCCCTTAGTTGTGATTTTGCCGGACTCGACTTTTTTTGTAAATATTCTAGTTAAAAACCACCCTACAAACTCCCACTGTGACCATTCCGAATGCAAACATCTAGCTTTCCTTCAACTAAAAAGTATCAAAAAGATCTGTAAATACTACAATCCAAACCCAATGTTGAATTTGTGCTATACACTTCGCCCCCCCCGCCTTCATAGTCTTGATGCATAACATCGTAGTTTAATAAGAAAGGCCAATTCACTTTGTTCATGAGTTGAAAACTCAATTTGCATCTTTTTTACACAGGCCTCGTTCCTTCAAAGTTCTCCCATGCAGTCCGTTTGTAAAACCGACTTCTCCTCCCACTTTCTATTGTTCCCTCGGCCCTCAGCCAATGAGGAGGGTGCAGCTCTCCTCGGCGTCCGCGCTTTGGTCGCCAGAAAGCCCTTCTCCAGCATAAGCTCCAGCAGTCAGTCCTTAGCCCAGCTCACAGATCTCAAGCTAGAAGGGTCACGCCATTCGGGAGTGGAGATGCCACGGTCCGAAAGTTGCCAGCCGGGCAATGGTAGTGGTCAGTATGCGTTACTAGTTTAAATTGAAAGTTTATCTTTAGGACCCCCAATTCTAACTTCATAGTTTAATTTTAACTTACTTCTAGTGTGAGAAATTGTATGGTTGGCTAAGCCATCGGCATTTCTGGGCCCCTGCCTTCCATAACTGAAAGGTGATCCCTTTTCTAAATAAACCAACTTCTTTCTTGTTTATTTTAAAATAATATTAATCTAAACAGCAGACTGTTTGATCTCTTGAGGATTCGGGAAACATAACTGTACGGACTAATTTGTAACTTAGCGGATGCGGTTCTAATTAGATGTTTTTCAGGATTGGAACCCAAAACTTCTTTTTCTACATGAAAAATTTGTACTTTTTCCAAAAGCCAGTTGTTGCTTTTGAACCTTGAAATTTATGTTGTAAATTTACATTGTTTCACGTAAAGCCTGTAAAAACTAGTAAACTTAAATGTAAAGTTCTCATCCTTTTTCATTTGTGATGTTATAATAAAACCAAGAGTTTTTAAAACTTTAGGTCGTTTCCTAGTAGACTAATCGCTTGAGTTGAATTTAACATGTAGCCCATTTTTATTCTTGACTCCCATTAGCTTTTAACTTTACCCACCGTTGGTAGCAACTTACTCCAGATAGAAATTACGGATATACCTATATTATATTTTAATTGGGACAATGACGCTTCATTCCCCAATCCGGGACTAGCCCAAAACGGTGCTGGTTTCCAACAAAAACAGCAAACAGTTACTCCAAAGTAATTTCTAACAAGCCAATGTCAACCATGATGTCGGAGATGTTACAAGCACCTAGCCCGTCGTAGCATACGCAGTTACAAAATGGTGGCAGTGGTGGGATCAACAGGTGCTGTTCCTACAAGCGTTTCACCCCTGCCATGCTACAATACCAATTTTGTGTGAGGAAAACCACTTCAACTAGATGCCTGTGACTCCAACCACATAGTCACGAAGTAGGTGTTAGTACTGCAGTCACTATCAGTACAAATCATCAGCCCCAGCAGTAAAATTCAACTTCTGGAGACCGGAAGCAAGAACCCCCAGCTTCCCCAGTTTGAAAATCCACCAGCCGTGAGATGTTCCCAGCGAAATTGACCTTGTGAGGAGAATCCGCCCGTCCAGGAAACGGAACTCCGCAGCAGCCATTCAGCAGACCTTGTGTGCCCCAACCCAAGTTCCAGAGAAGTGTGCCTCCAACAAGGACGTTTCAACTTCAAAGTGTTTTCAAGCCATCTTCAATCGCCGGTGGGGATTTGGACGTGGACTTGACTGACCACACAGTGATTGTGTACAGGGGAAAGTGTACATGATATATGCTTAAGGCCGCCAAGTCAAGTGTTGTATTGAGATTCTTTGTTTTTTTAATTATTCATACATCAGAGTGCTAGGTGTTCTTAAAAGTGTATTAATTGTACGACTTACTGGATTTGGGAGAGAAATATTTTAAATAATTGCTCTGCTCAAACTTTAACGTAAAATTATTATGCAGCTGCATTTAATTTTTGATTCATTTATAAAAGCTTTATTTTGAAACCAGTTTAACGTTAAAAATTCAAAATATCTGAATTAGACAATTTCGAAGATGTCATAAAGACATTCAGTATAAGTACCTCAAACAGCTTGTTTGAAGTTAGGTCTCACAGTAACAGAAACTAGGCATGAATCTGTAGTAATTCTAAGAAATGCTGTAGAGGAAAACAAACTGTGTCCGATCTCGCTGACGAGCTTGCTAGCGCTATCGAGAAGGGAGAAGCTATTATTCTCCAGAAAAAAAGAATTGGCAGCTAAAGAACGTGTACTTTCTTTAAGAGCAGAAGAGTTTAGGCTAAAAGCCCTTGAAGTTGCTTACGCCGAAAAAAGGCGAGATATAGAATTGGCCGAAGCCGATAGGCGTCGAGCCCACGAACTGGTCCTTAGGGACCAAGAGGCCCAAATCAAGGACCGGGATGCTTTACTCAAGGAGAAGGAAAGATAACTTACCACTCAGCTACATGAGCAAGAAGCAGCCATTACAGAACGCTCTAGTGCTCTAGAATTGGCGAAACTAGACAAGCAGTTAGAATTAGCGAGGCTAAATGCTGCAACTTTGAATCTTAACCCGGCTCTGAACGGTGTTAACGGCGCTCCTCCAGCTCATCCAAATCCAGTACCTAAACAGGGAAAATTGCAGACTTAGTTCATCTCATAAATAAGTGGAATCCAAAATCTGAAATTAACGGTTTTTTAAAGATTTTTGAGAGAACTAGGATTAGTCAAAAGATCTCCAGAGATCAGTGTACAACCGGACTTTTACCTTTAATGGGAGAAGTGTTAGTTAAAGTGTGCGATCAGCTTTCAGATGCTGAAATGCAAGACTATGAAATTGTTAAGGGTAAATTGCTTGACAGATTTGTGCAGACGAAAGAATCACTACAAACGCAGTTTGTTCTCTGGAAAAAGACTCAGAGCAACAATTTCATGATCACGCTTTTGAGTTAGAAACTTTATTTTCCTGATGGTTATCCTTAGCAAAGGTTAATGGTAACTTTGACAAACTTGTAAATCTAATGCTGTTAGAACAGTTTACGAAGGCCTGCCCCATTGCCCTATGTAAATGATTGCCCGATCAAATTAAGACGGGAACATTGGCCGAAGCGGCCAAATTATGTGATGAATTCACCACTCGCAACAAGCAGATCGCAACTGACGCTGCTGCTCGTAATGTCAAGACGCAGCCTAGTGCTGACCAGTCTAATCAAGCTTCCAAAGCTTCAACTAATCAACGTGGTGGAAATAGAAGCCACCCAACGGCAGTTAAACCGGCTGGTTCTGGCGAACCCAAATCAGACAACCCTAGTGGGGACTCCGTCAGTAACGATGGTGACAATGTAAAATCTAACTATAGTAAACCTAATGCTAGATCGTGCTATGAGTGCGGCTCGTTCTCGCACTTTCGTAATAGATGCCCCGAACTTAATCAAAAGGCCCCGGAGCAGGCTAATGCATGTTTTCTCGTCGGGAAAAATGCCGGTAAGATTTTAGAGTCTAGCACTATAGACGGGTAGCGTAGGAAAACGTAAAATTAAAATTTTATGTGATTCCGGCAGTTCACTTTCAATTGTCGGCGCTAAACTAGCCAAAGACTGGCCACGTTTGAAACGAAAAATTCGGTGTAATACTATTTTGAATAACGAAATAGTTGAGTTGTCCCAAGTAAATTTAAGCCTAAAATTAACTGATGGTACAGTAGTGAAAACCGTAGCTTGTGTTACATCGGCCAACAGTTCGTTCTTTGATGTCGTTCTGGGCGTCCCAGGAATAAATACTTTAAACCAAATGTAAACGAAGACCAAATGTAAACGCCCTGAGATTCTGCCCCAACACTGTGGCAACTCCCCCCGATTTGTATAGCGCTGCAACAAACAGCGCGCGTCAATCAAAAAGACGTGTGCACTAGTGTAACCAGACCCATCCAGCAGGATTGGTCGAGCCAAAGACCGCCCATGAGTCAAGCGACAGGATGGCTCTGTCGATTCGACGTATCGTCGTTCAGACACCACCACGAGTGGAAGCTGAGCCCGCCCCCATGTTTTACAAACGGCACTGTCTTTGTGTACCTAACGAAACAACACCAGATGCATTAAACAGGCCTCCTAAAGGCAAAATTAAACGAAGTTTGTCCGCTAGTGATATAAACAACAGTTTATTCATGTCCTGTCCGGAAAACCGGAAAGTAACAAATTTAGCTTTTCCAAGTGATTTTAATCTAAACAGCAGACGGTTTGATCTCTTGAGGATTCGGGAAACATAACTCTACGGACTAATTTGTAACTTAGCGGATGCAGTTCTAATTAGAGGGTTTTTCAGGATTGGAGCCCAAAATTTCTTTTTCTACCCGAAAAATTTGTACTTGATCTAAAAGCCAGTTGTTGCTTTTGAAACTTGAATTTCATGTTGTAAATTCGCATTGCTTTCACATAAAACCTGTAAAAACTAGTAAACTTAAATGTAAAGTTCTCACCCTTTTTCATTTGTGATGTTATAATAAAACCAAGAGTTGTTAAAACTTTAGGTTGTTTCCTAGTAGACTAATCGCTTGAGTTGAATTTAACATGTAGCCCATTTTTATTCTTGACTCCCGTTAGCTTTTAACTTTACCCACCGTTGGTAGCAGCTTACTCCAGATAGAAATTACGGATAGACCTATATTATATTTTAATTGGGACCATGACGCTTCATTCCCCAAGCCGGGACTGTACCCCAAAACTGTGCTGTTTTCCAACAAAAACGTCAAACATTCACTCCAAAGTAATTTCTAACAAGCCAATGTCAACCATGATGTCGGAGATGTTACAAGCACCTAGCCCGTTGCAGCATCCGCCGTTGCATACTTAATAATTTTGTGTTAGTTTCTTGCTAGTTTTTTGCAGTGCGTATCAGTTTCTTGCTAGTTCACGTTAGAGTCTTGCTAGTTTTGTGTTAGTTCTTGCAAGTTTTGTGTTAGTTTCATGTCAGTTTCATGTTAGTTTCTTGCTAGTTTCGTATTAGTTTCATTCTTTTTTATCTATATGCAAATTGTTGGTCCGTATCGAGACCAGACTTGTTTAGGGAAGGATGAAAATGACATTTTGTTTGCATCTCCCATACAATTCCTTCTTTCATACTATTGATAATATCATGTTAGTTTCTTGATAGTTTCTTGCAGTTTGTGTCAGTTTCTTGCTAGTTTCGTGTTAAATTCTTACTAGTTTCACGTTAGTTTCTTGTTAATTCCGTGTTAGTTTTTTGCTACTTTCGTGTAATTTTTTGCTAGTTTCGTGTTAGTTCTTGCTAGTTTCATTTCAATTTCTTGCTAGTTTCATGTTAGTTCTTGCTGGTTAGGTGTTAGTTCTTTCTAGTTTCGTGTTAGTTTCTTGGTAGGTTCATGTTAGTTTCGTATTAGTTTCTTGCATTTTTACCTGCTTGGAAATTGTTTATCCTTTCCAAGCCTGACTTTGTTTAGGAATGGGTGAAAATAACAATTTTGTGTGCGTCTCCCATACCCATTCTTCTTTCATACTTGATAATTTCATGTTAGTTTCTTGCAGTTCATGTCAGTTTCTTGCTAGTTTCGTGTTCGTTGTTGCTACTTTCGTATTAGTTTCTTGCCTTTTTATTTATTTGCAAATTGTTTGTCCTGATCCTGGCCAGGCTTTGTTTAGGAATGGGTGAATATAATCATTTTGTTTGCCTCTCCTATACCCTTCCTGCTTTCATACTTCATAATTTCTTGTTAGTTTAATAGTTTCATTGAATTTTCATGCTAGTTTCGTGTTAGTTTCTTGGTTATTGGTCGCAATCAATTATTTTCTCAACCCTCAGCTAACCCATAACCGCCTAGATACGACCGTACACCTTCAACGTATAACAGCGAAAAACTAAGTCCCAGCGCGAGTTTTGTGAGGGGTCCCCGCGGACCCCGAGCAAAGCGGGCAGTCACAGCCCAGTGGTCAGCGTCGTCGGCTCCAAAACAAGGGAATGCCGGTTCGAATCCGAGAAGCGACCCATATGGACTCTAAAAAAAGGGTCTATGGGTTATTGGTCGCAATCAATTATTTTCTCAACCCTCAGCTAACCCATAACCGTCTAGATACGACCGTATGCCTTCAACGTATAACAGCCAAAAACTAAGTCCCAGGAGAAGCTTTGTAAGGGGTCCCCGGGGACCCCGAGCAAATCGGACAGTCACAGCCCAGTGGTCAGCGTCGTCGGCTCCAAACCAAGAGAATGCCGGTTCGAATCCGAGAAGCGACCCAAGTACCATATTTAAAAAAGGGTCTGAAGGTTCTTTCAGGCGGTTATGGGTTATTGGTCGCAATCAATTATTTTCTCAACCCTCAGCAATGTATAACAGCAAAAAACTAAGTCCCAGCGCGAGCTTTGTGAGGGGTCCCCGGGGACCCCGAGCAAAGCGGGCAGTCACAGCCCAGTGGTCAGCGTCGTCGGCTCCAAACCAAGAGAATGCCAGTTCGAATCCGAGAAGCGACCCAAGTACCACATTAAAAAAAAGAGTCTGAAGGTTCTTTCAGGCGGTTATGGGTTATTGGTCGCAATCAATTATTATGTCAACCCTTAGCAACGTATAACAGCCAAAAACTAAGTCCCAGCGCAAGCTTTGTGAGGGGGTCTGAAGGGTTATTGGTCGCAATCAATTATTTTCTCAACCCTCAGCAACGTATAACATCCAAAAACTAAGTCCCAGCGCGAGCTTTGTGAGGGGTCCCCGGGGACACCGAGCAAAGCGGGCAGTCACAGCCCAGTGGTCAGCGTCGTCGGCTCCAAACCAAGAGAATGCGGGTTCGAATCCGAGAAGCGACCCAAGTACCACATTAAAAAAAAGGTCTGAAGGTTCTTTCAGGCGGTTATGGGTTATTGGTCGCAATCAATTATTTTCTCAACCCTCAGCAACGTATAACATAACAAAAAACTAAGTCCCAGCGCGAGCTTTGTGATGGGTCCCCGGGGACCCCGAGCAAAGTGGGCAGTTACAGCCCAGTGGTCAGCGTCGTTGGCTCCAAACCAAGAGAATGCCGGTTCGAATCCGAAATGCGACCCAAGTACAACATTAAAAAAAGGGTCTGAAGGTTCTTTCAGGCGGTTATGGGTTATTGGTCGCAATCATTTATTTTCTCAACCCTCAGCAACGTATAACATAACAAAAAACTAAGTCCCAGCGCGAGCTTTGTGAGGG
>JAHWFP010012651.1:19885-31016 GCA_023313725.1 Lithobius niger
ACTGGCTTAGTGTTTTATTCATACTGGTTCAGCACATTTTACACATTGATCAACGAGTTAGACTTGATTCTCGAGTACAGAGCAGTGACATTTGCCGCCATATTGGCACCAGTAAGGGTTTTGGAGGGCGTAACTACAAGGTGCACTACATAAAAATGGAGGGAAAAACAACGGAAGACCGGATTTCTTAGGCTTAAAATAACGTTGTTTTCTCCAACAACAAAAATCGAGCGTTTTAGGCAAAGGAAATCACTACTACTCTACTATACTACTCTTCACAGCATCGGCTTCAGTATGACGCCCTTTTGTTTCTCTCTGAAGTGCCCCTTGCAGCTAACCCATTAAGGCTCCAGCATAGAGTTATATACAATAATACTACGTCGTGTCACTCCTCTATACGTAGGCGACGAGTTCAACTTGCTGACAGAAAATCATCCAGAACCCCCGGTCCCAATCCGAAACGTTTTCAAACGCAGCACGCAGGGTAGAAAGGCCAGTACTCCACCACACCGGCCCAGTAAATATTAAGCTCGACGGAAAGCCAAATGGGCTCGAGAAGTGTTAAATAAATACGGGTGCAAACCCGTTTACGTTGCCTTTTGGACTTAAATGTCAGACTGTCTGAGCGGGGAATTCAACCCGCGACCTTTGAAACCAAAGGCCACAGTCCTACCGCTAAGCCACACTGATACGGTTTATGAGCAGACCTTCAGCCTTTGGTTTCAACGGTCGTGGGTTCAATTCCCCGCTGAGGCACTCTGACATTTAAATCCAAAAGGCAACTGAATAGGTATGCATCCGCATTTATTTCGGCTCAGTAAAGACAGGATGGGTAGGAAACGAATTAATTGAAGTCTGCGATGGAAAATTTTTTTGTGTGGGCGGGGGGGGGGGGGAATCACTGAAACCATTAACTGGGATATAAAATTGCTTTACGACGCCATCTATAGGCGGGGCTAACCACCACCAAAAGTTAGAAATTTCCAATTATTTATTTAAATTGCATTAGGTGCTGTAAGCAACTGTTTTCAATCGTTATACAAATTGTATTTCAACACCTTGAATATTGTGCGGAGGGGAGGAACGGCCCGGTGATCTAGGGAACTCTGTGATCTTCTCCCAGAGGGGTTCGGGGTGGAGCTACAGCGCCAGCACGGTTTTTTTTTTTTTTTTAATATCTGTTGGGGCCATTTCTGACCTTAAAACACGTTCTTGAATAAATTTACATGCCGTTAGATTAACATTTTCTAACTCTTTTGTTAAAAACAGACTCCTCCAAAGTTCAAACAGAGAGCAGCAAGAAAATTTAAAGGACGTTGCAGAAATCATTACCATACTTTTCAAATATCAGTAGGCCTTTATACGATTTCGTACAAGATCATCACGCAAGTTCAGTGCACTCTGTTTAGGGCGCGTTTACGCACCGATTCGCCTTTGCATTCTCGCAGCTAGACGCTAGAAATTATCTGAAATTCCAACATGGCGGCGGTTTTAGCCCTGCCAGCTCGCAAAGAAACGAGTCAATAATTGAGTTTAGAGGCGATTGGGGATATTGGTTCTTCGGGAGGAATTCTTTGTCTTACTGTCACGAATTATAAGACTGCAAGCATTTGTTCGCACGATGTCGGATTTAGCTAATCCAGGAAGCATTGTTACCATGGCAACGACACCTTTGCCATCGCGATTAAATTCCAGCTGCGAGAATGGAAAGGCGAGTCGTTGCATAAACGCGCCCTTACTCATAAATGCTCCGACTACCCGACATACGAATTGATACGACCAAACGCTTTTAATCAAACGTTATCGCAGATAGGTTTCTTGGTGACGTCATGACCAAGGACACGATATTCGTGCCATTGGGGCTCCGTTCGCACCACCCTTCAATCCGCGCGATTAAATTGCGAAATTGTTGCGCAAATGCAGCCTTGGGACAAATTTAATCTGAAGAGCCACGTTGCCAAAAGCCACGAACACTTGCCCTTGACTGCTTTCATGTCAACCAACTCTGGCTACTTTACGAGAGTGCGTGTCCGTCCAACTACTCACGGAAAACTTCGTTGTGTTTCTCTGCGACAATATGTAACGTCAAGGAGGTAATGCCTATACTAATTTCCCGAAAGTGGCGATATTATATCACGCCACCGCCGGCTATATTTTCTGAGCTCCGGTTTCAAGTTAATGAAAGACTTTTGCACCACTCGCGTACGTATGTTTGTGTGTTATGGGCGCAGCTTTCTGCAGCTGTTTTGAGGCCCTAATTGGCAATCGCGTGGGCGGTAGGTGTCAAGATGGAAGGGACATCTCGGCCCAAATTGGCTCTTGCCGGAATCCGCAGCCGCGACACTTGTCGCCACGTGCGCACGTGCATGCATGCAAGGCCCACGGGAATGCTCCTCACGTGCAGCTCAATGGCCGACTTACCGTCATGCTTGGCGCATGCGCCCAGCGCCTCTTGCCGCTATGTGGTTAAGGATCGACCGTGTCATGCCACGGGGAAACGACGCCGGAAAAATGTTGGGAAGTGGAGGAGCGGTGGAGTGAGGGGGGGGGGGGGGGGGATGTTGAGGGGGAGGTTTACCTTCCTGAAAGAAGCTTTTGCCTGGTCGCCCAAACCGGATACTTCCGTCTGTCTCAGTGTTAAAGGTAGGAAAAGTTAAAAAGAGTAAAAGTTGGGACTGAAAAAAAAAAGGATCAGAAGTCGGAAACCGATACTAGACGATATTCCACGGTGAAATTACAGCCGATTATAGCCATATACCCTTCCACCATTCCTTCAATGCAACACGTACATGGACTTTTATACATTTTTTTTTTAAATGCATCAATTTTGCATCAACAAGAGGCCTCAATTTTGCGGCAGCCATTGATTTTATTTTTCTTCGCACTGGACATGAATGTGATGGCTAGCAGTCACTGCATCAATCTATTTTTCCTAATTTACTGCATCAACTTTTTATTAACAATTGACCTAATCTGGTCATGCTCTTTATCTTTTTTTAGGCTAACAGTTAGTGGCTATTCAGCCATTTTGTTAGTCCTGTTGCTCCTGCAACGAATATTTATTTATTTATTTATTTAATTATTTATTTATTTATTTATGTAGTTATTATAAAATTTTGTGAAGGTGTGTGTACACAATGTCACCAAGCATTTACACTCTCCTATGTGTGGCTGAGCTGTGAGAGAGCGCAGCCTGGTTGCTGGAGGTTTGCGGATCTGGTCGAACCCCTGGAAAGGGGCCCATGGCAAAGCCCCCGCCAGGACTGCCGGCCGGGGTAGCGTGAGAGGCTACCATGCTCCTTCAGCGGCTATGGGATGTATTCTGGCTATTCTGGACAATCTTTCGGCCCCGACGATGATCGGAGGTTTCCCGAGTCGAATCCCCGGGCTGACACCTCCCTTTACCGGATTTCTTCGTCTCTAAAAAAATCTGGTAATGTTCAAAATTGAGCCGGTTCAGCCATACAAGCTTCGGCTGACATAAGGCTCGTCAAAATTAAAAAACAAAAAAAGCAAAAAATTCAGCGAACGACAAGCTTCACAAGCGTGTTGCGACAATTTCTTGATTGAAAAAAAAAAAATTAGCAAGGCGGAAGCGCTGGTTTAATTAACCATTTCGTTCAAGACAGCAATCGTGATTTTATCACCAGCTCAGTAAAAAATTAGGTAGCTAAAATTCACAATACTAAGTTCCAATTACCTGGTAATTACCCGGTACAATTACCTGGTAAAAGTACCTGGTAATTCCAATGTCGGCATTACTGTGTCTAGCAGGGGCGTACTGGTAATGTGGGAAAACGGGAGGTTTCCAGTGGGGCTTACACTCCGAGAGCCTATCGGGGGCTTAATGACATTTTTTTTCATGGTGACACGAAATACCACAAGAGAGGGGCCTACGTTAGCCATTTTCTAGGCCTAAATGGCCTTCCCAGTACGTCCCTGGTATCTCGGTGAAACAATGAGGCCTGAATCTGGGAGATGGCGGCGTTCAAAACCTCGCGATGAAATTTCCCTGATCTTTCCAGGTTTTCCAGACCAACACTGACCATTTTTTCCTGGTGTTTTTCTCGGTGGAAAGAAGCTGCAGTACAGAAACGGATTTTTTTTTCTTTAGATTTCCCTCAAATCGCAATAACTATCGCTGTGCCAAATCAAAAACTGCACTGCCATAACTGGGACTGGTAAAGAATAGGAATGCCATAATCTGATCAAAACTAGAATCGTACTTAACACATAATGTCCCATGTTAAAGAGTCCTAAGGAGTTTTGACTTTATCAGAAATGAAACAAAATGAACATGATAGTTTTAACTGAAATAAAGTGAAGGTTTGAGAAGTGAAAAGTGAAATACGAATTAGTTAATATTACAGAGAAAAATTTTACTTTCCGAAAAATGTTGAATTTCCCTGAATCTCAGTATATGTTTATCAATGCTTCCCTGATTTTCTCCCCGACTTTCCCAGATCTGATAAATTCCCTGAATTTTCCAGATTTTCCGAGTATAGAACGCCACCCTGTGGTGTAGTTCTCTTTGTGCGTGTGCGGCTGGCACCCTTGACGCGAATTTGTGGTGATTTGCGAGCAAATTGAGAAAGACACCATACGCTGACTATGTAGAAAAATAACTTGGTAAGACGTGATAAGCATCTGTCGCGAATGAGTAGGTACGTACCTGTTCATACTTGCCCGTTTCATGCTCTGCTAAACTTTCCGATTCAACCCCCAAGTGAATTTATTTAATGCCTGGTGATGGCTGGTTAACCACGAGACGATGCTGAAAATAATTGGTTATATTTTACCAGGGCTCTACTACATACAGTACCGGCCGGATCTAGGATGAAAAATGGCAATTGCGACTGGGTTGGACAATATGGCCGTGCCGTCAAAAACGCTACTTAATCGATTGATTTGTCTTGTGGTCACTGTCTGCCAACCTTCAGTACAAAAGAATGCTGCCACTCTACCTTGAAAACACTTAAACAATTAAAACACTTAAACTCGACTCTCTTTTGCCAGGCATATTGTAAAAACTACATAACGAATGCATCGCACCTTCGAAACACGTCACCCCGATTTGCATACACCCTGCCTTGCAACGTGGCATCACAACGGAGCAGGTGGGTCGTTGCTTTTCGGCTGCCATTTCTGCCTCTTTTTATCCGTTTTAAATGACTGTTTTATGCTTTTAATGTAGGATGACTTAGTGGCTTTTCCCATGCTTTAATGGCTAACCTGAAGACGAAAATTGATAATTTTCGAAACGTTGTTTGTATTTTTATGTAGCACTGCTTGGTTTGCCTTCACATAATCTGATACAGTGCTTTTTTACTCCATTACTCTACCTTGAAACACTTTCTGGAAAAAAGGAACATGTCGCTATTTACAGTCGAGAGCTATGAGCAGTCGAGAAATTTAACAGCTTTGTGGCAAAAGGCTATACGGAAATTTATTTGTACGTGTAAGCTATTTTCCGGGTGATTACTGGGATTAAGTTAGTGAATTACTATAAGCTTTTTTGTCAGATGCCGATATTTGGCAGTAGATGGTGTGACTTACCGTTCAAAAATTCACCGATACGATTTGCTTGGCCAATTCCCGAACAGACCACGAAGAATGAATTGGGCCACTCGTGGCGGCCATTTTGTCTACCCCTATGATATTGTTGTAGGTAGGGCCGGATGGGTTTACTGGCCATGGTTTTACGTTAACAAAAGGAACTTAATAGACAAGGAACTTTGAATTTTTCTTACATCAGTGTAATTGTGGACAGATATGTTATTCATCGCATGCCTTGGTTTACGAAGTGTTATAGAGTTCTAACTATTTTAGAACAAAGCCTCGGTCAGTGTATAATAATAATAATAATAATAATAATAATAATAATAATAATAATAATAATAATAATGTTTGTTGTTGAAGCAACAGGTCTGGCAAGGATCGCGGGGATCGCTGACTGCCAGCCTAAAGAGGGGTAGCATTTAAGATGCTTGTAAAAATATTTGATAAAACGAGAATGCGAAGGTGGCAAGGTAAGAACTAAAACAGGATAAAACAATTTAAAAGCTTGCATATAGGTAAAAAATAGTTTTAAAAAATGTTTAAATTGTAAAAAATTGCATGGCCAGTGAAAAGGTGGGATCGAATTAGGAAAGGTGGGTTAGGATTTCAACTGTAAAGTTTGATAAAACCACAGTTTTGTTTTTAAATTTCTTGTTTAGTAGACTGCTGCAGGAGTATGACAGTGTACGAGTGTCGTACGATTTGGGTTGTAACATCACCGGGGGGCCCCCCCACCCATCGTTGGCTTCTTTCACAACGTTATATTTTTTAATTCTTATTTTGAAAATGACACAAATCAGGCGGCCAACGTTATTACCGAATTTATAAAGAAGATCCGTTATTACGTCGATCGTAGTTAAAAAATTTCATTACGACGTAGCTACTGAGTAAACATTTGGCCATGTCTGCCACCAAGGCCGACAATGCCCTGCAGCCTTACTTCCTTTAAATTGTTGTTCCCAAAAAGTAATTACGTCAAAAATGATAGAGTTAGCTAGAAGGTTCGGAAATTACTTCTGCCTTCAGCAAGTAGCGTTATTTCAAACAAAATTGCATCAGCCAATATTTACTTGTTTTTGTAGCGTTTCCCAGAATTCGACACAATTTACGAAAGTTAGGCCTACAAGCCCACCCTTACCACCACCGAAAACCAAGGACTTCGCGACCCCTACCCTTCAAAAAGAAACAATGCATACCAACGCCTATGAGGGTAATCTACCACGACCCCTGTAAGACAAAATGTGTGCTATGTCACATGCGAGGAGTTTAATTAAAACAAACCAAAATTTTATTGCGTGCGCTTGCCAATTAAGTCCCTGTGAGACGTCACGTGGTTAGCAACACAAACAACGAAGGTCAGAAGGGCCTAAAGGGAAAGATGAAGCTGTTTCTTTCACCAGGTCGCGGAAGCTTGGTTCAGGACAAACCAGACCGACTGAAAGGCAGTAAAACAGCATAGAACCAAAGCGGTATAGCTGGCAACATTCACCCATGTCGGACGCCATTCGCCATATGGCGAGGGGAAATCAACAGTCCACGACTCCTGTTTTAGGTACACTTGCCAAACGACCTGAAACGAAGCTTGGTGCTGAAATGGTCGTGTCTCGGGACCGAGCTGTACTTTGTTCTACATTATGTTTTCAAAAAACTGACTACTGTATGACGCCACGTTTCCTTGCACTCCGAGTGCAAAAATACATGGATATCACACTATTATTACTATTACGCAGGATATTCACGTTTTGCACTCGCAGTGGAAGGAAACGTGGCATCATACAGTCAATTTCCTGCAAATATAATGTGGATCAAAGTATAGTCAGAAGCAAACCGATTGCAAAATTACGTCCAGAATAATTACAGTCAATCATTACAGTCAATATTTCAGTTTTCATAGTGGAGTTTCCTTCCTGATGGACCATTACGCGAATGTCAAAACAACAAAAAACGCGAAATTGAACAACAAATGTTAATTTTGTACAATATGGGACGAGTAAAATAGCATATAGCGACTGAGTTCCGAAGTATACAGACCGTACGGTGAACGCTGGCTGATTGACATTCTTAAAGGTTGCTTGGTAGCTGGTTGAGTGGCAACCCAGAGTTCCACCACAGCGATTTGGCATCGCCGCATGGACAAGGACTATATACTATATAATGAAAGAGACGGAACCATACCGCGCCAGAAGCATTTTCGTAGAACAATCCATATCTGTCGCTGATCGTTATTATTAAATTTTTAAGTTACCAGTACAGAGTTCAACGTGAGTTCCAGTGAGTGTCATGGCGCGTCAGCATAAACCTTAATAATAACGCTCAATATACAGGTACGGATTGTTGTACGATGTGCTTCCGTGCGGGTTTGGTTATCTTCTTCTTCTTCTTACATTATAAACCAAAGTCTCATAGGAGAAATGAAGCAACCGCAACGACGACCCCGCGGAAGGGGAACAATGAAAACGTTCTAGCGTGTCAATTCTTTGGCATGAAGTTGATATTGGGACGTTGTTGCCCTGAAAAGAAGTTGAAATTGGCACATTAGATTAGATTAGATTAGATTAGATTAGATAAGATTTACTGAGAGTCTACAGGACCTGTGCAGTCATACACTCTACTATAATAACTTAATTGGTACATTGTTGCCTCGACTAACAATTGGCTCTAACAATTATCCTTCGAACTAAACACCGTGGTAATCTCAAGGGCAAGTATTACATGACGTCATGCGCAGTTCTTCTTCATACGGTACGCATCGCTTAAGCCACAGCGAAAGACAAGGAGTGGGGGGGGGTCGCAAAGTGAGCTGTTACCATTAAGCATACGATTACGCATTAACTTAACATAGAAGAAAACAAACAAACAAGCACGGGACCCGGGAGCCGGGTACGTGTTCAACTACGTATAGCAAAGAGTAGAAAGGGAAGGAAACCAAGAAGAGTGGGAGAGGACGGGATAAAAGGAGGAGGGGAGGGAGAGGATTGGCGGAAAGGGGGAGTGTTACACAAACAAAAATCGACTGTTGCAATGAACGATCAGGCGGCACCGAGCAAATACTGGGAAACAACCACGGGCAAACAAATACCCGGGCGAAGACGGGTACGATGCTAATGTATATATAGTCTTTATCCATGCGGCGCGTCATGTCCGATGCCAAGTCTCTGCGAATTCCTCTAGCAGCTTACGCATTAAAATCTCATTCCAATGTGTCGAGCAACCCATTGAGAAAATTCTCGATTTACTCGCTACGCTCACATCACTGGCGTCGCGTTAGAAGTTTTATGGCTCAATTGCTTTGCCATGACATTCGTATACGTTTCTTTTGTGCTTCGCTTGGTCCATTTGTCCCATGGTTTGCCAAACCGTTACTATCAGTTATCCCTATACTGCCAACATCTGCGGTACCAAGAGGTTAAAGCCCTAACCAGACTGGCTGCTCGCGGCTGCCCAGTGTCGCAGTGTGGTGCAAAAAAGACTTCAATACTAGTGCTTAAACACAACATGAACCGTACGATTGCAGCAATTTTGACCTTGTAGACACGTAGTAACGCATCGCTTCGCACGAAATTGTCTTCTGTCTGGAGAGGCCTTAACACGCAAGCATTCAAACAACGGAAAAGAACAAATGTGCCAGTCAACGTTTTCCTTGCATAAACATTTGTCATCTGTGGTTTGCTTTATATATGCGTAGAGACCAGTGACTGAAAGGTTTTATCTTTATCTTTTGCATTATTGTTTGCTTGGTATCAATGACTTTCAGTGCGCTCCAGCAGAATCGGTACCCATGAAAGTTTTGGTAGTAAGCCAAGAAGTGAAAGTCGTAAACTAGTAAATTAATGTAGCACAACGTGGTAGGGTCGAGTGACGTGACTCGGACTGGAGCTGGCGAACATGTTCTTCACTTAAGCCTTGATTTTGGCACCTTTATAACAATCTATACTGGATTGAGCACTTGGGTAACAGTTTCTCATTGATCTGGTGGGTTCCAATCTGAGTCAACACCACTTCGTAAATGCTTTACTGAGCTACATTATTCCGTACTGCCGATTTTCACTATTTCGTTTACTTTCGCCGCTTAACGTTATACATTTACAATTCGTGTACGTTTATTCAAGCTGCTCACATGATTTAATTTATTCCTGCACCCGACAGCGCTTACGTATGAATCCATGCGCTTGAATAGTGCATGACCATTTGAACAAAAGCCCGACATATTAACGCTTTCCCCGCTCATCTGAACCCAAATGAAAAGGACCCATTGTGCGTGTGCAGCTACAATTTTTCGCAATTATGTTTAATTGTTTTCTTAATGCTAATTAAAATGAAAGGTGGGTTCTATTTTCTTTCGTGTTGGTCTCCACGTTATATATAATTTTTCTTTTTTTTTAAATAAAAATACATTTTTGTTTTCCTTTTCTGTTTCGTCCCTCTTTTGTTTGACTGGCGCCACACCACACACATACCAACAAAACTAAAGGGGCAAAATCAGCTAACTTCTCGCTCCAAATTAATTAAATGATAATTAATTACACGCAATCTGTTGTTCGGCGGAAGTGTTATATGAATTATAGTGACAGAATTGGACTGGGGGAAGATTAATGCATCAGCTGGCGGTTCACAAGGGGGCGACACACAAACGAAGCCACCAACTGGAAGTAAGAAGGATTAACTGCAACAATCGAAGGACTGCATTAAGAATGAATAGAAAGGATGAGTGAAGAAATGAATGATGCAACCGTTTTCTGGTTTTTTTTTTCCTTCCCGAACGTGTAAATTTGATGGAGTGGATGGTAGTTAAGTGGAAAGGAAGTAAGAAACAAAGTTTCATTAATGTTGGGGGCTTATTTTTGCCTCAAAGATATGCGACTGCAAAGATATTATCGAACAGAAGAATGCATATCACTACCAGGGATTACTGGCGGAGCGGAGCGAGCGAAGCGTAATGCATAACGGACACCAAAGTGCAAAATGCTGGCTGATTGGTTTGTGGGTTGTCTGCACGTTTGTAGGGTACGTGGAGACCCAGTGAAAGGTCGAATAGGCGTGACATTTTGCTATATCGTTTGAAGCCCCCTGAATTATTGCTGGGCTCGAATTCGCCTTAATTGATTGTAATTACCTAGCAAAATTCTCTCTAGCTCCTTTCCGACGTCATGGCTTTGAATGGGATTGCGAAAAACATCGAAAATTTACTAATATTCTTTATTCTAAGTTTTGGTTGGCTATTATTTAATCTCAATCGAAGACGTCACCACACGAGAACAAATTTAAACTCATCCCCAACTCGTTCTCAGTTGATATTCTTTTCAACAGACTAGCCAATGAAGGCACAATCGTTACCACTCACGGTATAGTGGATAAATCAGACAAAGACCTCTATAAGTCAAAGGTACGCATCCCATCAAGGTACCAACCAACTTAGGAAAACCTCAAGGGAAAACTTAAGATGCTGGTACTAAAATACGACATCTTCTCATCTTTTCGTCAGAGGGTCTTTTTTTTTTATGTGTGTGTGTGTTAGTTGAACATCACCCCTACCACCCCTCCCTGGATTCCCTGTCCCATCTTCGTACCTATA
>JAHWFP010012651.1:45259-88878 GCA_023313725.1 Lithobius niger
TCAGCTGTGGTGCGATGTTTGTCTAACTGGAGCGAAACTTCAGAAAACAGGGCTCGATTTATGAAGCGTGGTATAATGGCGAAAACATAGCAGCGCCAGTCGAAGCACAAGCGAACGAACGACGGCATTTTTCTGCTGCTGTGAAAGATGAGTTTGTTCGGAGCAAACAAACTGGCTAGCCAATCAATGGAGGAAAGCGAGGGTCAAAGAAAAGCTCGAGCGGCGAGCGAACGTGCCACGGGCACCCAACCCAACCCACCCATCCACCCACCCATCTACCCCTCAGCTGGACGCAAAGACCCAGCCAAGATGAGGCTCGGTCTCGAGGGAAGGGGTGCTGCCAGATAAAAGGCTGCAGTGGCTGGCGCGGCCCGCTGGATGGAGTTACACTGTAGGCTGAATAAGAAAACCACATACAGACACACAGTCACATGGGCTGGTTGCTCGATCAATTTCAAGATAAGTCTATTCAGTAGAACACACAAGCCGCAATTCAGATGGTACACGAAAGATTCCAAGGTTGTATGCCCACCGTAATTCGCAAGAAGCGCCGTTGTGATTTAGGGGCCTGATAAAACAGAAGCAAGCAGACGCGCTTCTAGCTATCTAGGAAAAGAAAAGTGTTTTTAACTCTTTTTTTCTTACCCTAAATACCGTACAAGTTTGACTTTTGGGCAGATTTTTGTTGCCTCTATGCTAAGTATGAAGCATCCATAAATAAGTGCTTATTCTACAGTATTAAAGTTCGAGTTCAGAATAAAAGCAAATAGGCTACGCCTGTTCCATATAGCCATACAAAAGAAAAACATACGAATGGAGTTTCGTGTTGACTTTATCATTAAAAATTCTTATCACGCGAAACACACACAAAAAAAATCCTACTTTTTCATATAGAATAAAGACTTCGTATAAGTGCAGCTATCTAAAAATTATGATTTTGTTAATTGATATCCCTGAGAAATACGCGATTAACCAACGATAATTGCTCGTTTGAGAGAATGGGGCAGTTCAATGTCGAGAGGTTGGGGAAATCTCATGAATGCGAAGCTGTAACATGGTAGAGTAGGGATTGTGTAGACCCCATAAAAGTGTTAAATTGTCAACAAATTGGTGGTTATCAAAAAGTACGGGTTTCAAAATTAACCCACGGTGACGTGTGTGGGTTTTCAGATTAACTGTATATAACGACTATACTTTTAGCATGGGGATGTGTTGGCGTAACGTCACCACTGTGCATTAAAGTGTGAGAAGTAGTGCGAACCTGAGCAAAGAAACTGCTCGTCCTGTTCTGGCGTTTGTCTGTCTACCTGTCAGTCTTCATGACAACTTTTAAACTCACAGTTGGATTCATATCAAATTTTCCACATGCATTCTATTCACTATTTGCGGATTTTAAGTTGGTAACATCAGTAAAATTGGGCACGGGGTTTACATGCATTTTGAAATAATAAATTAAACAGAAATTAATATGCAATAGCTATAAGATTTGACGCATAAAATGACACTGAAAAGCTTGTGCACAACATCTTTCTTTAACCTTTTCCTTCACATATACGCTTTTCTAGCTTCTCCACAAATCAGAAACATGCACATTTTTACGCATCTTATGATCTCGCACTTCAAATTACTGAAATATATTCATTAATCAGTTTAGTTACATTTTTGAGGTCATGGTCTTAAGCCTGGTCATTTTAAAATTAATAAGAACTTGATATGGTGCATTGTAGTTCAAAAGTTACAGCATAATTTCTAATGTGATGCATGACTGAGGAGAAACTAGGAATTTTCACTGAGGAAATAGGGTTGAAAGTTATCGTAAATGTAGGCAAAGTAGAGGGTTAATGGCTGAAGACTTGTGATACATTAATGACCACGACTTCCACCCAATGATTCTTTACGGTTTTATTTAATTTTTTCTCAGTTTACAACTGTTTGGTTGGTTACAGTTCAAGTAGGGCCACGTTTAACAAATGAAATTTGAGGAATGGTTAAATGGTTACATTTCTTCTTAAAGAGAGCAGGTTGGCATTCACAAACCAAGACTGGTTAAAACTCTATTAATGAGAATAACTGAATCTTGTACAGCAGCCTCAAACAATCAACTGCATGGTCTCTGGCTACCAAAAGTAATAAAAGAAAGTCGCAAGTTTATTCCACCAAGAATGCATCAATTTAACATGTAACACGTTTTTGATTTCTTTAGACTACCAAGACACAATTAATTTTAATCTAGCAGGATGCATCTTCGTTTTAAATGATCATGCCCAACTCAAAATCAATAAATGATATGCTCTATGCGACCTATTTATAGAATGAATATAAACTCATATTATCTAGGAGTAAAAGTCTACTCTTAAAATTCAGCATCTTCAAGTTTTTGTTTATAGTCAAGTGTTTAGTTTAATGCCCTTACCGTAACACCCCTACCGTTGCAATGCTCAAACAGAGAGACAATGGTGGGGTTATTACTTCCCGAACCACTACAGTCCGTTCATGGTTTGTTGTGATATTTAGACCATGATTGACCATGTATATACCTGGGCAGGAAGTTAAAACTTTGAGTGCCCAGATTCTTCTGTCGATCCACTCACTTTGCCAAGCTTTTATTTGGTCAACAATGAGGGGAGGAGGGGGGGGGGGGCTAATTTCTACGTGACGGGAAGCATACGTCAGTGCAAGTACACTGCCGATGCCTCCAGCTAATGCAACATGAACTAATTGCTTATTTAGAATTCATTGTCGGCTGTGGTGACTAAATATCGGTCAAAAGTAACTCAAGACCAATGTAAACAAAAAGCAAGTGTCTCCCATGTAATTTTCTGCTTTACTGCCAACCGTGTCATCATCGTTCTATAAAGCGAACATTACAAAATGAATATTCCATCTCACTTCATGCGCTAGCAAACTGCGATTACTCAAGCCAGTCAAATAACGTTAACATTCCACTGATCATGGCAGTTGATGGACCGATTTGGTCGTAACAGGTTAGTGTTGAAACCGATCAAAGTGTTGTTAATACGTCATTTTTTCTGGAAGCAGGAGCGATCAAAAGGGTTTGTTTGTCCACAAACCTACAGTCGCTACTTCTGCGTTACAAAGCAGCAACCTGACATCAGAGAGAGGAGTCCATTATTTTTGTCCAGTGCTCCATCGTTTCCTGCAAGTGCGCCACTGAGCCCATTTCAGCTGGCCTCTGTTCAGCACGGCAAACTGAAGTGTTAAGTAAGGGTACTTGCATCTAAGTACTCACACGTCATAGTCTTAGTAAGCAGCCAATGAAACATAAGTTGTCGCTACAATCGCAGCCTTAGGTGTTCATATAGGGCATGGAAATAAGCATCGGTAAACGTAAGTGCCAAATGAAAAGTTAAAAATCCCAACCACCGTCTGATCACCACTTGTCAGATTGGTGAGGTGAAATTCTTTTACCAGAATTGTCAAAACATTTTCTTATAAGCTGCAGAAGAAAGAGGGAAAAAGGTCTTGAAAAAATGACTAGTATTTGCTTTGGTTTATTATTGAATGCACTACTGCTACTAAAAAAGTTTCACCTCACCAGTGTGACAAGTGGTGATCAAATGGAAGTTGGGAGTTTTAATTTCTGATGTGTACCCTCCCTGAAACCCATACAAACAAGAAGCTTTTATCACTACCAAAAGTAACGAGTGAATAAAATCTTCCTAATAAAACTGGGAAAGAAAGTCCCATCGCTCTGCAACTGTTTGTACAATACGTTACTATATAGATGCATTTTTTAAAAATTTCCTAGTGAATTTTCATGCGTAGCTACGGAGCCAATCTGTCCCTGTTCACATACGGCTATATAATTGTCGATTCGAAATTTGTCAAGACTCAAATAACAGCAATTTAATGTCAGAACTTCCATTACCGAGTTTAAATTGACTAAACTCGATAGAGTTTTAAAGCTTTTTTTTCTTATATAAATAGAACGAAAAAGCCTTATGTACTGAAGTCTAATTCGTTTAGGAGTTTAGACAAAAAAAAATCTGTTTACAGTCTATTAAAATTTATTTTTCATCTGGGTTATAAAAATTTTATAAAACGAGACCCACCGATTTATTTTTCAGAGAAAACCCTGCAGTAAAAAAAAAACAAAAAAAACTTGGAAAACGAGGAAGCGCAAAGTCGAGTCTCGTATTTACATTCCCAGAATACATAATTCGATTGTAAACGTGTCTAGACAATTTTTAATTTAAAATTCCGTTTTCTGCTGTCACTTGTTACGTAAGTAAATTCAATTTACTACTTCTTAATCGACAAATGTGACGTTTGCTTCCAATTTACATTTATTCACGTTTCAAAGTTTATCTTGATTACATAACCTAATTTTAAACTCCTCGAGTAAAACATGCGGAACTGACATCGTCTGCGGCGTAGTTTTAGAATTTCAAGCAAACCTGTGCCTTTGAGGGGGCCTGGGGACACGTCTTGGAACACAAAGATGCTTTCACAAGACGAAACGTCGCGGACCCAGATTGCGTTTGATTGGGCAAAATGTTCTTGAAATTACGTCGTAATGACCTACGGCTTTTGCAGATATAATATCCAAGCCTTCACTTTTTCGTTTCCCCGCAGCTAAAACGCATGTTTGCATTGCAAAAATCTCAAAACTCGACAGAAAAGAAAAGGGGGTAGGAAAATTGCTTTCGGCACAAAAGGAAGCGTCGTTGCTCATTCTAACCTAGTTCTTCTACTCTCCGCTATTTTTGTCGCACAAAGCAAGGGAGGCGCGCAACTCGAAACATAGTTCTCCCTCCTATATTCCACGAAGAGAGCGTCGTGGTGGCGGCGGCTTAATGAAACCCCGAAGGGAACGGAAAGAAATTTCACAAAATTTGTGCAAATGCAGCTGAGTAGAAGACGCCCTTCCTACCCTGATATACAAACGCAGCAAAATTCCATCGTTAAAGAACGTTATTGAGCTTATTTGGTGGCTTGCCAACGAATATACATTGGCAACTGATAGACAAGGAGGGAAAATTGGGAGGGAACTACGGCGCTACATTGTTCGATTTGTTGTCGTCGCGGATAAGCCCGGGAGATTATATGTGGAAGTGCTGGACTGTATTGAGGGTCTGCGTGTGCTTATGACGCTCAAGTAGTGAATTTATGAACCTCAGCAATACATCTTCCGTATAATTGGTTCGCATGGTACGGCAATGTTATTTTTAAACATACTAGGGCAACCCCCCCCCCCCACCTCTAAGAGCACTGTTGTGATTTCTCCTTTGCATGAAAATACTGTGCCCTCACTACATCTATCAATTATTGTTGAAGGTGCTTACAAACCAAACACTACTGTACCAGTCGCCCATCGCCCAAGCCTCCGAGATTCCCACATACGGACTTCAACAAAATGAAGATTATCGAGATTCCCACTGCGGACTTCGATAGAATAAGGATTATCGAGATTCTCACTGCGGTAAAACAAACAAAAAAAACTACGATCTTAGTTATATAGATTCCACTACATCCTGGTATCCTTTTTCAAGTAAAATGATTTAGGTATAGCAATTTTTTTTTAAATCTGAGATTTCGCTTTAATCCTCCTCCCTCACTCCCTGCCCCCCCCTCCCAAAAAAATCCCTGGTAAGACCAGTAATCAGAAGAGAATAGAAAAAAAATGTGAGGGGGGGGAAGGCGGGAATTGAGGCTTTATGGCATGTCGACAACTAGGGCCATTACTATGAACCTCAATCACAGTGCAGTAGTGCAATCACAGTGCAGTCTGGGTTCGGGTTGCCACCGTGCCACATATTACAGATTTGTTAATCAAACACCCAAATTTACATCTTATCAAACTTGTGTACCTCTGCAACCCGATGTATATAGAGGGATTTTGAAAAGTTGCTGGACAAGTAGCGGGACTGTTGCCGGAACTTAAACGGTGCTTCATCCGAGGAACGACGAACTTTGTGACTTTTTTCTTTTCTCGTATCGTCACAATCATCACAACAAACATCACATCAATTCAATTTTCGAGGTTGTAAACCATTGTAGCGCGGCGCCATAGCGTCAGTGTCTTACATCTTGAAGCATAGTTGGGCACATTTCAGGTACTTGAGGAAAAATAATAATGCGGTACAAAAGCTTAAATTGTGTTGAAATCAAGAGCAATGATCCACTACAAAAATTTACTCGTGTAGGAATGCCAGCTAAGCTGCTTTCAATGCAAAATCTGACCCTCAATAACGTTGAAAATGTGTAACTAGCTAGTCCGCTCATCCCCATGTTAATTTCTATAGGGTGATTATTCATCGATACCGACATAACGGGAAGGCTTCTATCTATGAAATTGGACGAATGGCTGCAGTATACGATACGAACTGCGTACCTTTTATGGTTTGGAGCCAAGGGGTGTAACGAGGATGGCGTGGATGGCGAGTAAGTACGAAAATGTTGTTATAACCATTGTTAGCATTGTCGGCATTGTCTCTCATGAGACAGCCAAACTTCGGTCAATGACAACGCGTATACTGGCGTGAGTGCCTAGACACACACACTAGTGTAGCACGATAATCTAAACAACGTTGCCAAAGAAATTGCATTCACGTCCAATTAATGAAAAATAAACTAACTCTAAAAACAAAGCAAAATAAACAAAGCCAAAAACTGGTGAAGAGGCCACGAAGTTGGGAGTGGTTCGGCCCTTCAAAGGAGTGATACCAACACACCAAAACTAACGAAATAAAACAAATTACAACAAAATTAACACCAAACCAAAAACCTATAAAGAGGTAACCAAGTTGAGAATGGTTCACCAAAAACCAATTTTTTGTTGACGTACCACTTTATTACACATCTGCACGGTAGTGGAGTTGAGTCTAATACACAATTTTAAAAAAAGGACTGATATCATATCAAAAACCAAAACTGGTAAAAGGGGCCACCAAGTTCCGAATGTTTCGGCTCTTCAAAGGAGTGATATCAACGCACCAAAACATTCGCCAATTTAATCGCACCGAATAATACTTTGGACGTTAAATGAAAACTTGAACATTGCTACCGAAAGAAGCAATGTTCTAGTTTTCATTTAAGCTTCGAACCATTAAGCGGTGCGATTAACTTGACGAATGTTTAGGAGTGTTGATATCACTCCTTTCAAGGGCCGAACCATTCGGAACTCGGCGGCCCCTTTTACCAGTTTTTGTTTTTGGTATGATTATAAATAACTTCACAAGTGTCGAGTCAGATGCCGACCAAGAGCTTGGCTACTATAATTTCCAAGGAGGCTTGCAAGCATTTCAATTTTTATGAATGTATCAGGAAAGAAAATGTTCGCGTCCTGCAAAACAGAGTTGGACCGAGGTATATTTTTTTCGACCTGGTCACTCGAAAAACGATCATGCAATAAGGTAAAATTTTACGCGTGTTGTCAAGGTGAGCAGCTCTTCCTGAACGTCGAAGAGCGTGACTCAAAGTTGAACAAGTGTAACAGTATATCACACAACCACTGATAAAACACTGAGTAAGATATGGATCAGTGGGATTCTGAGCCACGCCTCACCGGCAAAGTGCAAGGGCAGAAACTTGACTTACTTTCAGTGGCGTGCACATGGGGGGGGGGGGGGCGCAGGGGGGAGCATTGCCCCTGCCCTTTTCGCTAAATGCCTTTTTTGGGCAAAAAAAATGGTCTTTTTATACCTACATTTGCCAGTGGGGCAGTGCTTGAGAAAGGGCTAAAGGCCTAAAAAAGGGAAGAAAAGAGGGAAAAGAGAGGTAAAAAGAAATGTAAAACTTAATTTCCCATAAAAATTGTCTACTAAAACTTAGTGTGCCCTTTTACTAAAAGTTGCCCCTGCCTTCTCGACGGTCTGTGCACGATACTGCTGTTTCGACAAACGCTTTATTTTCCCCGTTGGCTGATTTCGTACGTTATCTTTATAGCAATGCAGGGAAGTCCAAAAATCTGGAGTGGGCAGTGTAGTACACGTATAATGAAGATCGACACTGGTATAGTTTGTTCCACATTATGTTTTCAGAAAATTGACTGGATGACGACTCGTTTCCTTGCAGTAAAAGTGCAAAAACACGTGGATTATCACATTTGTACACTCGACAAAGTTACTGTTTAGAGTTTAAGAATGGGATGTTTACGGATTTTTTGCACTCGTAGTGGGAGAAAACGTGGCGTCATACACTCAGTTTTCTGAAAGCATAATGTGGAACAAAGTATAGCGACACACCAGGAACGAATAAATTGATCACAAATGCGACGACATTGACGGCGCTTTTCAAGGTCGTTGCGCTACTAACTTCTAAAGTAAGCATGCTGGAGTAGTGGTGTAAATTAGAGGGTTGTGAGTGGGGGATAGCCCTGTTTCAAAAGGGAGGCCACTATATCAGCAGGGCAATAACAACCCAATGTGCAGGATGAAAATCGGTTCAAAACTGCAAAAGAGATAAGGAAGAAACAAAATGTATGGGTAACAGCTGCAATGCTTCAATGCAAGTACCCGGTACGAGGATACCCATTACACCCAAGTTTTTTCACTGCGTTACACGCCAGCATGCAATGAAACTGTTACAATAGGCTACACTGCCGACTCGGGACTGTTGAAGCACCCTGTGTAATCAGCAGACATTTACGTGCTCAATTAAAACAGTATAGGTTTCAGATTAGAAAAGCTGTAATATCGGGTAGGGGCAGTGTGGTGGTCGATTGCTTCAAACTGCATCCACTCAGTGACAGGAAAAAAGAGAAAACGTTTCAGTTTTATTTACATGAACTCATTCATTTTTTGACACCCTTCCAATCAGTTGAAAAGCGTTTGAAATTTATTTTCTGGAATAAAATTTTTTCTTCTTTTGCTGCTGTGGTCGTAGATGCAGGGTTTGGCCTATTCGACTACATACTAAAATTTCAGGTTTACACTTGAATTGCTCGTGTGCTTAAAGTTTCGTGAGAAGGAAGACCGGGGGGAGGGGGAGGGGTTGTTATTCATGATTTAGCTGTTGTTTTTCGAGCTTTATTTACCCAAGCTACATCTTCAGAAGAAGTTATAATTACGGAAAGAACATTGTTACTATACAAAAACACAAATGTCGACGATGTTTCAATTCACGCAAATCTCTGTAATTCGGTAATGCCCTTACTTCGCTATTAAATTCTGCTTACAGTTTCCATTTTTTAAAATAGAAATCAGACACGGCCCGCCTTTGATCTTCACGACTAATAACCCGAATATACATAGTCCATTTCCAAATTGTTCCAAATTGTTCGAAATGCAAGACTGCACAAAAATGTCGACGACTCTGCGGTTGGTACAAATCCCTTGGCTCAGCTCATTAGAGCCCGATTCCGTTTTCAGCCTCAACTTTCGTTTTTTTTTTTTCCCCCTTCTTTCCCTCCTTCACTCTAGCCTTTTTTTCTTGTTTAGTTTTTTTTTTTTTTATTCTTTTTGAAATTATACCTAATTCAACGTGCGGTCCAATTATTTTTCGCGAAATATTGCATGTGAAAGAAAAGTAGTGTGGGCCAGATGCCGCTCTGCCTGCCTGCTTGCCCGCCCGCCTTGATCGTAATGCCGCAAACCCAACATCGCAGTTGCCGGGAATGGGTTTTTTCCCGTACTTATGCCAGAGATTTTGAATGGGTTCGGCCATCTTTGATTCCGTAACAGCGGTGCTTGCTAGCGCCATAAATTTCTCTCGCTCCAACTCCCGCTGTATGTTTGTGCACTTTCTTCTTCGGGTGCAATGGCCTAAACAAATAAGCCCCCTTTGCTCAGTAAAAAAAAAAAAAAAACAGTTACCCACCCTCTGCTACCATATGCAAGCATCAGCACCATGTGACGAAAATTGTACACAGTTTGTATTGATTTTCCGATAAGCGGCGGTCACCCCTTTCCCGGTGTTATACTCAGGGGAAAGAAGGGAGGAAGGGGAAGAAGTTGAGGTTTCAATGTTACAACCTTGCCGGTTATGACGAATCCATACCTGAAGGAGTTTTCTGGAACGAAGGCAATCTAAAACAGGGGGGTCGATCTGGTGCCAACAAACGTAGGAAAAGTATGTTGATGGGTTCCCGGCATAGTCCAGTTGAAATCAATCATCACACATGCAAAAGAGCATGCGTGCAACCACCAGTAACATGCACAGACATCCGAGAGGGCAGGGGCAACTTTCAGTGAAAGAGCACGCTGAAGCATTATTTTTCTGGGGATCTTTTTTTTCTACCATTTGTGACCCCTTTCTTGGGGCTCCTATAGCTTTCTTTTTGCCATTTTAAGGGCTCTAGGCCCCTTCTCCTAGCTGCTACCAGCATTTTTCACTTTTTCAGTGCAGAGTAGCACAATATGGCATTTTTTTCTTCAAAAATGGCACAAAAAAGGGCATTTTTCACAAAAATGGCAGAGGAAATGCCCCCCCCCCCATCCCCCTGGTCCCCCTCCCGCCGTGCACGCCACTGACAGCCACGCCCGAAACAATACAATTTAGACTTGAGTTAACTACAGAACTTGATTTCCTTAATAAATTTCATCAGAATCGACAGGTCATAAAGTAATAACGAGTAAGTGAACAAGTGGCAAATCCATATTGAATGCATATTAGAAAACAAAAACGAACTCGTTTGATGCTTAAGTTAATGTTTCACTGATCCGAAGTCAAAACAGCAAAGAAACACAAATCAACTTTCATGTTAGGTTTCAGATGCTGCAGTGTTGCTGTGCTGTTTAGTCCACGGGAAACCTTCTTGCTGTAGTCAAACGTTTCTACCATTTTTACTTTTGCACACGATGCACCAGCTAATGATTGGGGCATTCTATTGGCTAAACGACACCTCTGGAAAATGTTTAAAACCTATAATCGTATCAGTGGGCTTAGCACAGCTCTACAGGTAATTCATGGTTCGTGCGAGTCCTTGAAAACCTGGAAATATCCTGGAAAGTAATAATAAAATTCCATGCCTGGAAAAGTGCTTAAAATTTTTGAAAAATTATTTATGTATCATCAGTAGGGTGATGAACGGAATGTAAACGAAGTGACTGATGAACGCTGACAAAATTTAGCCAAGAAAGTTGTAGCCGAGTGTGTAGCCTTACACTATTCTTCCTTTGTTTGGGCATGACAAGTTTTGAAATTTGGGTTCTGGCTTTAATTGTATTTACGTGTGTAATGGTTAGACACAGCAATAAGGTTTTACGTGGACTAAACAGTACAGCAACACCTGAAACCTGAAACCTGACAGGAAAGTTTATTTGTGTTCCTTTAATGCTTTGACTTCGGATCAGTTAAACCTTACCTTAAGCATCAAAAGAGTTCGTTTTTGCTTTCTAATTCGTACTACTTTACCAATTACGGTTTGCACATTAAGCCAATGGAAACAAAGTCTGTCTCATCAGTCTACCTCTTACAGCTGGCGTTTGCTGATTGGCATTGTTGAATAATAAAAATATTTAAAACAATGTAAAACAATCAGGTCGTTTAGGGGCCCTATTTAGCTTTATTTAGGGTGGGCGTATAGCTACGGGCTGTGGCGCCAATGAAATATCATTATCTCCCTAACCCCTGAACCGTTAGAAAAGGCCTTATGAAAGAACACATCTACAGAGTATTACATGTAAACTGAGCCAAGACACAGGTAGTTTATAGGGCAGATAGTTTGATCTGTAGAGAGCTTAGCAAAAACGTGTCGTGGCAACAAAAGCAAGAAGAAACACAAAAAGCTAAAAATGAAATTCACGATTCCAGCTCAAGTCCAGCTCTCCGAAGTGTCAAATCACCAAGTCACCAAGTCCAACAAAGCTTGTATACTAAATTTGAGTGGAAAATATTGAAAGACAGCAGAGACATAAAGCATCGAAATTTCGGCTTTTATGGGAGGATGAGGTCAACCTTACAGTAAAGGCATGGGGGTCAAAGGGTTTTAACGAGCGTTAACCATTGCTGGGCATCTGCACGACGAAGCCCTAATGCTCTATGGCTGCTACCGCCTTTACTAATAATACGCTTAGTTGGATGAGATGCACACAGCTAACTCATCATGCACTAAAATGAAAGTAGGCGAGCGACCGCCAATGTGAACGGATGTGCTCTGTAACAATCAGTAACAAACGAAATATTGCTTCAATAATGCTGGTTATTAGAGCCGAGTTGAATAGTCGGGCAGATGACCGGGGGCGGTTAACGCTCGCTAAAACCCTTTTGAATAGTTTAAAAGTTGGTTGAGGAACAATCACTGCATACACGATCGTAGTTGCGGGCTTATCGCGTTTGGGATCAAAACGCAGAAACAGGCAATCCAACCACTCAGAGTAAGAGTGGCACTAGTCAATTGAAGACACTATTTACTTCCATAAGAAGACCAAACAGCAGGGGTTCCAAGGGTGAAGAGCAGGGATGGGGGGAATTCGGGGGGGGGGAGGCAGCGGTTCGGGTGGAGGGAGACAGAGGATACCTGGTAGGGCAGCAGGGGGAATCTTACCACGCAATGGTGGAATGCGGGTGCAAAGGATAAGGGTCCTGGGAGGGCCGTGGTGGGGAAATTTAACCACACAATGCGGGGGGGGGGGGGAGAGAATGCGTGGGGGGTCAGGGAGTAAAGAGGGAACCATGGATGGGAGGGGGCGGTCGGCGACCGTTTTCATTTCATACTGCCCAGTATATATATATATATATATATATTCAACCTAGTCTTATATATTCAACATGAAAGATACTGCGTATTGAGCATGTCACAGTCCCATTAAGTAGGAGAACGACACATGAGAAAGATCGTGTGAGAATGTCATTTTTTCCCGTTTTAGTAAGCTGCTGGCATTTATACCTTTTATTCTACTGGTGATTTTTTATTTTTGAATCATCGATGTAAGGTTTAGAAAATTATTACAAGAAAGAAAAGGAAAAAAGAATTCATCGTGAGACTTATTTAGGTTACTCATATGTACTGATTGACTACGTGTCAGTTATGCATCGTCTTATAACGATACATGGCTCTAACGTATGTACAATTCTCATTCGCTTTGACACGAGTTTCTCAACGCATGAACCCGAGGCAATGAAATACCCCCACTCCTGTTTAGTATGTTCGATCATAAAGCATGGAATCTTCCGAGCGACGCCATCAACGCACATTCACATTTTTCCCTCGCACCGGCATACCTGAACAGAAGATCCTCAGTGTGATTTCATGCAGTGCATGATCCAGGCCCGTCTTTCCTGTCACAGTCGACCTAATTGGATGGTATTTATCCTGGCGTGGAAGGGATAGATCCACCATTTTATATCCCTCCCCTACCTCAATCCCTTTTCTTTTTTTCTTTTTTTTTCACCCACTCCCACCTCCTGGCCCCTCCTCGATTCACCGCCAGTGAAGCTTTTCTCTTGTTGCTGGGTGCCGAAGAACGAAATTCCCCCTCGATCTACTCTATCTATTCCCCTACACCTTCCTTCGCCTATCTCTCTCTCCACATGCCAGTCAGGGCGAGATGGAGCTCATGTAAGTTTAACGCTGCCCAGTAATGGCGTAGTTGGCGCTCTTTTCCCCTCCTGCGCGTTTGGGCCTGCCGACCTGCATGCTGCCATTGGGTGCACCTGCCTGCCATCCAGACCCCCCAAAGAAAAGGAAGGACTAATGCCGCCAAGTCACGCACGTACACCCTGCGATCAACACACAGATGCAATCTCTCTCTCTCTCGTTTTTTTCTTTCCTTTTCTCTCGTCTGGTGCGCCACCCTTCCCGTGCCAGTTCATTTCAAACGAATTCGGCCACTTTCGAATTATTCCACTCATCCGTATGAAGGCTTATGTGTTTACCGATGTGTTGTGGACTGTGTAGTCGGTGTAATGTAATGATGGGGAAGAGTAGTCTCAGTGGAATTCTGTGAGACGTAAGCCGCGGATAAACATTTCTTTCAGTAAATTACAAATGGGTTCGGTTACTTCAATCCTGTAATTTTAAAGTTATTTGCTTAGCCGAAACAATTAGTTATGTTAAATGGGAGTGAACTTTAAGAGAACAGTGAGGAGTGCATAGGAGGAGTGGGGATACAGTTAGTTCCGGCAGCGATAAGAACGTTTGGCCACGGAGGGTGCAGGAAGATGGCAGAGAGGTTGCCTCTCCATAAATGGGATCGAGGCGTTGAGGTCCGGTGTATGTCGCAGGAAGGCTGAAGGTTTTTCAAAATTTGGAATCGGTAGAAAATTAGATTTTTCTATTATTATTATTTTTTTTTATTATTTTAGAACCGGAACGAACCGTAAATTAAACATGACAAAATTTTCAGCTTGCTACTGCTGTGTTATATTTTTTTAGTTCTTCAGGAGGCAAAGCTGTAAAAGGGTGCTCCTGCGAGGGGATACATTTTTGCTATAGTTTGGGAAGCGATGACAGAAAAATACAATTTGGTTCCCCAAACCGGTTCTGCCAGGTGGCGATTCCTCCTAGCATTCCGGGCTAGTCCGTCCCTGAAAGAATAGAAGAATGCTACTCTTTCAGTAAGCAGTTATAAACTCTACTTAGTAATCTGTTCGACTTACATCATTTTGAACTTGGACTTTCTATAGAATTGCGTACTGTAAGGGGTGCCAAACAATGATAGCCCCCCCCCCCCCCATTCCGCAGAGTAAACTAAGCATGATAGGAAAAAATGAAAGCCATTTTATTGTGGGCTTACACTCACAAGCTCAATATTCATTAGCGTCACGAACAGAATGAAGACAGCAGGGAAGGAAGACAAAAGTGACTCAAAAAGCTCCGTGTTTCTTTGGTAGTGAAGACTGGCCCCTAATGCTCCTGATCTGAATGTCTGTAAAAACTCTGGATCCAACTTAAAGGACATTGTTGAAAAAAGGATGCTGTCTGAACTTCTAGCAACTCCATTCAGTCATACCAGGATAGAGGAGCCCATCGATGGTGTGCTTGAGGAAATGGAGTTCAACACGGAGCTTTTTGAGTCAATTTTGTCTTCTTACCCTTCTGTCTTCAATATGTTCGTGACGCCAATGGAGTGACCACTGAATATTGAGCGTGTGAGTGTAAACCCACAATAAAATGGGCTGCCCGTCGGTACTTTCATTTTTTCCCATCACGCTTAGTTTACTCTGGAGAGGGTGAGGGGAATATCATTGTTTGGCACCCTGTAGATTTAGTTTTTGTGTTTGGACCAAGTTTTAAACTTATTTTCACTTGATAACGCCCGCCCACCCCCCTCCCCAATCTGGTAGTGAAACGCTGTGATTTTGAAACTCACGTGAGCTATTCAATTATTACTTTAACCTATAACGGGCCACTGGCATGAACACTCATTTGGAAGGATTGTGAACTCGACGCGTCAGTGAAACTGTAATTAACAAACTCTTCCTATACGAATAATTTTGTGTCATGCTTAACAGTTAGAATTTGTGTAGTACTTGAATGACAAGCCGCAGGCTGGCAGCTTTGACACAAACCATTCCTTTGAGTACCAAACAGTAACTGGTGACAAAACAAACGTGCATGGAAGACATTTATCGCGGAAAATAGGAAAGGACAGACACGAAAGATATCCCAGAAATTCTATTGTAACAAAGTAACATCTGTTATTTATTTATTTTTTCGTATTAAAGAAGACACACGTTTTCTCCCATTGTATTCGTCGCACTACTACAGATTTATTTCCAAGCGCAGCTGCAATTGTCGCTAATCCTGCAGTATTCGTTATCGGTGGAGGAGTTATAAAAGATGTAGAATATTTCGTGATACAGTGCATACATGCACAAGTATCAACATCCGAACTAGCAAAAATGGAGGGAAAGGGGGGATTTGACATGATGATGATGATGATGATGCTAGTGGCACTCCCTTTTGAAACAGGGTGCAGACCGCCCTCCGTCACCTAATGGCGGCCGCATAGCCCGTCGTCACCGGGATGATGATTATGAAGATGATTATGAGGGTGATTATGAGTAGACGGCGAGAGGGACAATTTAGCCGGAGAAATCCATGTGGAAAACCCCAGGATCTTTGACATGCCACAATCGACATGAGCACGAGGTACCATAGGGCCCTTCTCTTCCCGAAAATGCCAGTAGGTGGACGAGGCCAGGATCGAACCCGGACCCCCCCCCCCCCCCCAGGCAGAAAGTATCACTGTATGAGTTTAAACAAAACGCCTCCGCTTGGAGTCAGAATACGTTAACATTTTGTTAAAAAGCACATAATGGAAGTGTTTTTTTTTCTTTATTTTAGAGTCCTGATTATATCTCTTTAAACCTTTCAGTTAACAAAACGGTAGACATAGGGATGTTTTATGTAATTTCAGTCAACACCCCAATCATTTCCAGTCCAGATGAATGAGATGCGGTGTTGACTCGATGAACTATTAAAACTCCCAATTCTGGTTAAAGAGCAATCAATACATTTCTGCTGAGTTGTAATTCAATTCCGACAAGCAGCAGCGTTTATTAAATTGCGTCTGATACGCTTCAAAGAGACATAAGAAGAGATGCTAAATTCGTGGATTATTCATGACTCAACTCACATTCGATTATGTATTGCAATATTCAATGATGGGAGATGGGGGGGGGAGGAAGACGGGAAAGGTGGTGGGAGGGAGATGGGGAAACGGTTACATCCTTTCAAACTAGTAACAGTTTCTAAATTTACATTCTCGAGTTGATTGACAGAGCACCAATTACTTTTCATAGACGGGAGGGAGGGGGTGAAATCAATTGATTTGATCGGTTCATCTTCGAAGCCTCTCGGGCACGATTTATTAATATTAATATCGATTATTAATATTAAGCGACACAAGCGCGTAAACTTTCGGTTTCGGTAATGCATCGGCTAGGGAATAAACCGCTCACAATGAATCAACAACGTTAGTGGAACAGGAATGGTTACAAATGACCATGTATTTGATCAGCAATCCAGGTCATATTAAACGTCACTCTTATTGACGTAACTCTCACTCGGCCGAATTCAATTCTGTTAAGTGGACTTTGCATGGAGCTATAGAAAGATTATTACTGCAAACTCAAAGAAATAACATCCCGGGTTTGTTTTTTTGCGTTAAAACGGTGCCGTAACACACACAGTTTAGGGTAGGTTCCTCCGTCATATTCAGAGGTCTAACAGTTTTTAAGTGAATAGCAATAATTAAACCATGCGCAATGGCTGTTTGCCGTGACGTCATCATGAGTTAGCCAATGACGAACGAGAACAACAAATGTTTGGTCGTCTGATTGAACTAGCCCAGTCACGTGATATGTACGTCACAGCAAATAGCCATGGCGTGTGGTATAAGACTTTAAAATTCCACAGTTAGGGTTGGCATCTGACAAAAAGAAGCATATTTCATCTGACTTTGATGATACACCTTTAACCATAACAAGAAGGGTTACACGTATAAAATCTCCAACAATTAAAGAATTATGCCAATATCTCAAGCTCGAGAATTTTAGAGAATACACTTTATTCTCTAAATATTACAACACTCACACCTGCAAGGGTTAGTAACAGCATAGTAAAGAAACTTCTTAAACTAGAGACGCACTTATTATGTGTATCGTTCTTTTGGCAATGAACTATTGCGGTGTTTAGTTAACTAAAATGTCTTGCGGAGTTTTTTCGCCTAACCTATATCCCACTATCGGACAACAATTTAATTTTTGTTTATAACTAACTTTCCCTTCCCCCGTCGCGATAGTAAAGCATTTTTGTGTTCTATGACTGAGCATCATTCTCACAGTGGAGGTGTTATTAGATTTTTAAAAAGTTCATCATTTTTTGCAGTACATTCAAGCAACAACCGAATTTGCATATAGTTTGCAAGGACTTGTACTTATAGCTCCCATGGTAAGAAGAGGTAGGGTGTGCCCTACAGCTTGTTCCTGTCTGGAGTTTTTCAGTTTTTTCATGAGGTACAGATGAAGATTCGGGGTTTGTTTAATGTCTCTGTAATGTGTGGTGCAGTGGCAACCCAGACCACTGCACTGTGATTGAGGTTGGCACTAATGACCTAGCTGTCGACGCGCCATTTAGCCTCACCCCCCCCCCTACAACTTGTTATCCTGAATCCCTGTGGAAGGATTATTTACATAACTATGGTGACATCGGATTGGCATTAGATTCTTTGACATTCGTTGATTAATGAAAATATTGTTGACAAAAGCTTTCGCAGCAGTTCGTCTTAGGACAGTCCAAGAATTCCACCTCTCAATACGAATGTCCCCGTCTATTCGTCCTGATCGTCACGCCGAGTTCCAAAAAAATGGTCACTAAATTATCGGCTATTTATTGTTGTCAAATGCTTTCGCAGTAGTTCGTTCTGCGACGGTCCAAGAATTCCACCTCTCGATACGAATGTCCCCGTCTATTCCTCTTGATCATTACGTCACGTTCCAAATAAATGGTCACCAAATTATCCGCTGTTTATTGAGGGCAAATACTTTCGCAGTTAGGCTATAGTTCGTTTAGCGGCGGTCGAAAAATTTCACCTCTCAATACGAATGCCCCCGTCTATTCCTCTTGATCGTCACCTCGAGTTCTAAATAAATGGTGACCAAATTATCCGTTGTTTATTGTTGTCAAATGCTTTCGCAGTAGTTCGTTCTGCGACGGTCCAAGAATTCCACCTCTCGACACGAATGTCCCCGTCTATTCCTCTTGATCGTCACCTCGAGTTCTACATAAATGGTCACCAAATTATCCGCTGTTTATTGAGGGCAAATACTTTCGCAGTAGGCTAGTTCGTCTAGCGACGGTCCAAGAATTTCACCTCTCACTACAAATACCCGCGTCTATTCCTCTTGATCGTCACGTCGAGTTCTAAATAAATGGTCACTAAATTATCGGCTGTTTATAGTGTATTCGGTGTTTGTGTTAAGTTTTGTGCTTCATTGACACCGTGTTTGTCTTTATTTCCTATTTTTATAATTAAATACGATAGATGATTGATTTCTCCTTCTCCTTCCCATCTCCCTTGTTGTTTGGCGTCATGAAGTCTGGACTCTCACGCCCGTAACTTAAAAATATAAGCCATGTTGGTCACTATGACACATATATTACACACTATATGTATTGTGTTTGTCTCCGTACTCAGTGTATAGGTTACAATACTAGTACAAGCAAAAGCTCTCGCAATAATCGTTATTTTAAATGAGTTTTAAATGCACAAGAGAACATCAGTGACCATCGTAATGAATTTGGTCATCGATTTTAATTTGTTCTTTCTAAGATAAGGACAGAAGCCAAAGAAGGATCATGCTTTATTAGAAGCATATGAATGTATGCACGACCGTGGGTTTGTGCCACCCCTGGCTATGTACAGGTTTCTCTCAAAACATGCTGGGATAGTTAAGCACTTTTTTTTTTCATCGGTGAAGGAAAAAAATGATTAAACCGTCCGCATAAGATGAGGAGGATCAATGTTTTTAGTATTGACAGAAAACGGCAGAAATTATGTAAGTAATAATGTAGCTTGGCCGAGTGTACTGATCTTCAGAGCTCAATTACATGTCTGTGTGGAAACTAAAGTTGTTTACAAGCACTCTGTATATAAACAACTTAATTGTCTTGGTCTGATTATGATGGGACACATAAATCGAATCGTCACCGCCCGTGTTTATACAGGCTTACCAAGATTTTCATAAATAAATTGCTTCACCAATTTTTTCAAGTGTTTGTTTATAACAACCTTTTTATTTCATGCAAAGGAAGGTTGAGGGGACTTAGAATCACGCTTTGTTTATTGTACGCCTCAACCTGTACGTCATCAACACGCATTCAAAAAAAAAGTACACTCATAAAAAAAAAAAAACACTTAATCTTCTTGGCTTAGCAGATTAGCCCAACCGAAAGGGAAAACAAATTGCAATCATTTTACACCAGGACTAATTTTTTTTCTCGTAACAAGTGGTTAACAATGGAGGAGGGAAAAGAAGGGGTGGGTGGGGGAGGGCGATCGAGCTTTGATCTTTAACATTTTACAGTTTATTAAAATCTTAAAAACAAGGAATTGGTCTCTGTATGATGGCTTCTAAATTGTAGGGATTTCGTTATGCAGAAAAATAAATCTTGCACCTTTCTCAAAATTGTTGATTTTCGCCGTGATAGTTTTTTCCCTTTTTCCCCGGGTGTAATCAAGAGGCACTTGAACGGAACTTGAAATTCATACTGAACATGGAAGTCTTCTAAGAATCTCCAGTTAATTCACCTGTTTCAGCAACAACGTTCTTCAGGATTCTAAGGGAATCATTCTGCCACGTACGCACTCAAAACTGTCTGCTTTTAAGAGCTTATCAAAGCCTTTCCTTCAATTTGACGCTTGAAAAACGTGACCGGTGAAAAAGCAGCCATCTTGGCAATGATCGATTGAGGAAAAAACGTCGTAATATTCTCAAGTATAGTAAACTGGAGCTCATAAGTAGTTTGTGTCCCTAATCCAGCTTAGTAACCCATATTATTAATATCAAGAATTCTTGTTATTACCAAAACCTGTATTGGGCGATTGGCTATAATTAATAACTGACTAACTAACGTTTCTAAATGCGCACTATATTTCTTAACGGTAGGGGTCAAGCACCACGTGACAGTGATTAGGTCACCTTCATACCCACATTGGTCACGGGTCACCTGATTTTAGTTTAGTTTAAAACTTATTCCACAGCTGACATCATTAGTATTGGTGAACTCGTGGAATACACCGATTGTCATCGGATCAGATGGACCTTCCTTTCCTGCAACTCTATGTTCACTGCGTCCATAAGCAGCCACAGCTGATGAAACGACTCTTCTATCTTAGGAGCACTCATATTTTCGGCATTGTTTCGGTTAAAAGCTATTGTATTGTCCTTAACCATTGGGGCAAAATAATAACAATAATTTATTTATTCATTAACGGATGAAAAATGTTAAGGCGAAGTGAATTTACACTTACATCCACCGTAAAAATAGTCTAGTTGAATAAAACTATCGTCCAATAATAAAATAAGTAATAATGATACATTTCATCGACGCTATGAGTTTTAAAAGTGTATATACGTTTTTCAAAAGCTTTATAATTATTTTCGACCTTACCGACCTAAGATAAAGAGAGTTCCGAGCCATCTTACACGCGGAAGAAGAAATTATGTCTGCAATGTAATTAAGCCTGCGCCAAACGAAGTACCACCTGTTCACGAGTAAGTGTTGCAAGTAATCTTTGCATGTTACTAACGACAGCCAAACACTCTGTTATAGGGAACCTCGCATCAGTAAATAACATCAAGAATTTATAGGGTTTGGGAGGAGAATTTGTCACTGTAAAAAGTTCCTATTCAAAACACGTTAGATTCGTCCCCATTAGTTCAGTCCGAGTTTTCAGAGGGCGCCACTTGTTCTATCTGGTAATTTTTGCTCATTTTTCAGCCCAAATCTAAAGTAAACTAAATTACAACTATAAGCTAGGCTAAATTTTAATTAAATATAAGCTAGTTTCGTTTGGTTAAGCTTAATTTTAGGCTAAAATCTGAGTAGAAATTCTCACGTAAAACACGTGGCGCCCTCTATAAACTAAGACTGAACTAATGTGAACGTATCTAAGACGTTTCAGTATGAGGTCTCAGTCACAAATTCCCCTCCCCAACCCTATAAATTCTTGATAACATATATACCTGGTCGATTTGACGGTGCCTTAAAGATAGACTCTCCTGTGATAAGGCAGCCAAGCGTTCAACATACGATAAATCCTGCATATACCAGGCAAGCATTTTACAAAACACCGTGGTATACCCTCTAGCTTTCTGATATCAGCTACCAAGTAGGGCCCACCCAATGACTGAATTATTTCCAAGATTTCGGCGGACATAGATTTTGAAATCGTGAACATGCATTTCTGCACAGCCACATCCAAAGCTATACATCCAAATAAGCTTGTTGGTGTCCCTTGCTGCAACCCCTGCACAATGAGCCGATCATCAGAGTCCATAATCCATCCGTAACCAAGTGTAAAAACTACCTAGGATGTCTTGTGAGTGCATCAGTATAAATTATGAACAATAATGGACCTAACACCCTGCCTTGCGGCACGCTACTTAGAACATCACGACCAGAAAGGATGTTATCGATTCGGGCCCTTTCTTTTCGATTGCTTATGAAGCAGAAATCCACGCAGATTCCTTCCCTCCGACAGCCAAACTTTGCCCAGTATCTAAATATTAATCGAATTATTCATACGAGAAACTTCGCGTTTTTTCCCCTTTACCCTGGGCGACTGCTAGCAGACTCATGGGACGTCCAAGAGTTCTCTAGGGTGGAACTTAATGATGCTTCGGTGGCATGTTGCCCACACTTTTTTTAAAGTTGTAAGAACATTCATACATTAGTTATACGAACTTCCACGAAATTCTGCAGTAAATATTCTTCCTGAGGGACTTATATTTTTCCGAAGATGTGAGGGCAGAAGGCTGTAAAGAAGTAACGACGTTCTGTCCGTTTGAAGTCGCTGTAAGCAAAATACACAAAACTCTGATCGTCAGCGTCGAATTCGTTGGTGTTGGATTACGTTTTATAAAAGGCTGCATGCAAAATTCACGCTGAAAGCCTTCTCAGACTCTATAACAGTTCGGTTTACGTTATGGACAAGGGTTTGGGCACTATTTACACGTGTCAGGCTAAAACGGAATGGTAGATTCTGTATGGAGCTGCTCACAAACACCGACAACAGTTGTGACAACTGCACTGTGACTGAGGTTGGCGTTAATGATATAGCAGTCGACGCGCCAATAAGCCTCAATTTCTTTCCCCCGACACCCACCTTTCTCCCGAGGAACACGAAACGCGACGTGGCTAATGGACTTTGGTGTTAATTTTGTTTTCAAATTTGAGCTTATATAGTTCCAGAGAACTACGTAACGTAAAAAGGTGGTTAAGGGTGCAATTGAAAGACCAAGCTTCCCATTTTTGTAAAAAAAAGCATACATTTCCAACAACAAAAATAATAATAATAAAGCTCTGAACGAAGATGAAAAAAAAAGGTGCCATCAGGAAACAGCAACTCAAAATGTAACATTGTTCCAAGGCCTGAGAACGGGCAATGAATGGGTGCAGTGCTTTTCGTCTCTGTGTTTTGTAGTGCCTTTCGTCACTGACGTCTTCGTCATTTGTGCGATAGTGTTGAACTAGGTGAGTAGTGGGATAGACTGTGGTGTTTGGAGTGCTCAGTGATGTGTACCGTACGGGGCTGTGTGTAAAGTTAAGTTAGCGTAAGGTAGGTAAGCATAGATGTGAGTGTGTGGCGTTGTGGCCGCTTAGTACTCAAATAAAATCAATCAATCAGTTAATCAATACATTCATTCTTGTTTCTGGATCTGTATAAGATTTACGGTTTCGAATGAGGTAATGACGTGTGTATTAATTTCGTTGCCAGGGCAACAAAATTACTAGCCCGGCAAGATAAAATGACTTAATTATTTTTCGAAAATGTCTGCTTCAGGAGCAGAGTTAAATTGTTGAAATACAGTAGTCGGCAACTAACAAACTAGATCGTGCAGACTGTAAATCACAAAGTGTTAATTATTGTATTAAAATGACTGATTTATTATTGTGTTTTTTATTTTATATTGTTGCGAAAAGCCGTCCTCGGCCTCAGAGCGTCACAGAGATCTCAATTAATTCCAAGTACATTACAAGCATTGTGCAGTACAATTCGGCACTATGTACAGAACCCGTAGAGTTGTGCGACCACTACCAAAACGCGATCGCACTCCCACTTTGCTTAAATTAATATTTTTGCTCGATTTTATTAAAAATTTGATATAATTACAAACTTATTTAAACATTTTAAAAAGAGTAAAAACGTACAAAACACTGCACGTAAAACAGAAGTATTACACAAAAATATCTCAGTACCGAATTCGCTTTCCTTTTTCGTAATTATTACCTGCTGATATTTGGTCCTGGTAAAACGACTTGTTATGTCAAATGATGAAGGTTGACTTACCTAAAAACAGACAACATAAACCGCAGCATTAGTAACAAAAAAAAAGCGTTCATTTTGTAATAAAATGGTTACATTCACAAATTATATCACACAATAACAAACGTTGCCTATTGTATGCGCAGCGTATCTTGAGTCCTGGAAGTATTTTATAAACAGCTACTTCTTCCTGGTGGGGGCGGCTTTATTCGACGGCCGCCATTGTGTTTGTAACCATCTTGGATATCAACAGGGCACTCTGCTGCCATAAACGTACAATCGATTATCTGTGTTCGTTCTGCGGCGAACTCAAGATAGGCCGCGCACACTTTAAAGCCTAGCGCCAAGAAGCTAGCCTACTGAGTTCAAGTCTTGGTGTTGCTCCTGCCTAAGGGCACGTTTACGCAACGACTCGCATTTGCATTCTCGCAGCTAGAAGCTAGAAATCATCTGAAGTTCCAACATGGCGGCAGTTTTAGCTTTGTCGACTCGCAATGAAAACACTGAATAATGCGAGTTCGGAAGTGACTGGGAAAATTTCGTCAGGAGGAATTCTTTATATTAATGTGACGGATTATAAGACTTAAAGCGTTTACTCGAACGAGGTCGAATTTAGCTAATCCAAATACCGTTGTTACCATGGCAACGACAACTTTTCCATTGAGATTAAATTCTGGCTGCGAGAATGCAAAGGCGAGTCGTTGCGTAAACCCGGCCTAAGTCTTCGAAAAGGGTTTAGTTCGTCTAGGACCGAAAATGCTTTCCAAAAACTGGGGGCTCTCAGTTTCTCTTGTTTCTATGTCCAGGGCCGTACAGATCCTAGGGGATGGGAAACCGGAAATCGAAGTGGGGAGGGAGGTTGAATGGAGGGGAATGGATCACCCCCAACTTTGCAAAAAACCTGCAAGGCTAAGAAGCAGGTTCGCTGTATTTTCCTTTAATTATATTTCTTTTGGCCCATTGGCAGCATGGTCATGTCTCGTTTCTCAGAATCCCATTTCGCAAAATGGATTAAGAATATTTTTTTTCCAAATTACGTGTCTCGCTCGCGCTACCGCGCTCTCTGCGGCTAAACATATAACATCAAAAACCGTAAATAATCACAAATTTCTTCAAATTAGGAATGCATCTTTAACTTCTCCAATGTTACATTTTTCAAGAATATTTTGATTCAGGAAATGAAATGGTGCAAAACGGGAATTCTCGTTTCGCAGAAAAAAATTAATCCGTTTTATTTTCTGCGAAACGGGATTCTGCAAAACGGGAAATACAGTTTCACAGTTAAAATGTCATACAGGTTGACATAGCAATAGCAACTACAGCTGCACAAAATAAAACTCGTTGAGATTTCTTGTCAAATTTCTGGCGTTTAACGTCATGTTATCAATTAACTACAAGAAAATCATGCTTAGTTGGCAAATTGAGAATTGAGTTAGCCGTTTTATTTCTTACTATTTATTATTATTGTTATTATTATTATTATTAGTTTATAACGCATGGATTGATTCACACTTGAGATATGGGATTGAGGTTTATGGAAATTGCAGTAAATATATGATGGATAAATTACAAAGTATACAAAATAAAGCAGTGAAAATACTTTTCAAAAAAATAAATTCGGAGGAAAAGACAAAGGAATTGCTTGTAAGGAATAACATTTTAAACATAATGAGGTTAAAAAATTCGGTCATTATTAAAAAATATTTTTTCAAACAAAGCATTTTACAAAAGATGTTAAACACTAGGTCGTTAAATAGAAAGAATAAAAGCAAATTTACATTACCGAAAATTAGAAACGAATATGGCAAAAAACATTCGTACTATTACATTGCAAATACATTTAATAACTTGGACATAGGTTTTGATAAGTGTAGTACGTTTAGAGAATTAAACAGAATAACAAAAAAAAGCTAAAGTTTTTCCCACAGACTCCTTGATGGCGTTGTCGAGGCCCTTCGGAAATACTGTGCTACAGTTATAAAAATCAGGTTGGCAAAATCTAGACGTTGAGTTGGCAAAACCGAATCTTTCCACCACCCACCCAACCAACTATCCTACGGTGAGGGCCCTGTGTATGTCGTTTTATTGCAGGCAAAAGAAACGCTAATTATTGTAGCAACCCGCGTAATAACTTTTATTTTTAATATAGAACACTAAATGATTCAGATAACTCATTATTTTGGTTCAGCTAGGAAATGAACACAAAGAGACGTTCCCGCAGTCAAACCACGCAGTAGTGGTCTGACCGTTTTCTAAATTTATGTTCCCTTTTAATGTCTTGCACCATCTACCGAAACAGTTCTTCATTTTTCGTGTTTTAAATTTCCACGTTAAAAGTATAACACGTTAAATATTTAACGGGAAAATAATAACAAGGTCCGTGCAAAATCCTATTGAAGCAGTCGGGTGTGGCCCAAAGCTGTTGGACGAAAAATAATGTTGTAAATGTGCAATGGGAACTTTTAATAGTTTGTGCAAATTAAATTCGTTGTTGGAATTAGCTGCACACATATTGGATAAGAATGAATTTAAAAAAAAAGTCTCAGTTTCAAGCATAATTATTGTTAGTTATGAAAAAAACCTTGAAAGGTGCTTGCTATCTTAGCTGTTTTTAGTTTACGTAGTGCCATTTCTCTATCTTCATCTGTAACTTAGAATATTTATGAATTTTAAAACCGTCAAGATGCATAATCTGGAACGTTGCAGACGACATTATTAATTACGGAGGAAGATCTGCAAGATTCCGGACAGGCAAGAATGATTTAACAACTCTTGGAGAATTTTCGATAGTCAATTCTGCTGTGGAAGGAAAAACCTAGCCAACTACCATCATCCGGCTGGTAATAAAAACTCCAAACACTACCACTTATTTACAGTCCATTCGATTCGAAATTGGCGTTAACTTGAATCGAATGGACTGTAAAGAAATGGAGTGTTTGGAGTTTTTATCACGACGAGCCTGATGATCACAGTCGGCAAGGTTTTTCCATCCGAAGCAGAAGTGACTATCGAAAATTCGCCAAGAGTTGTTAAATCATTCTTGCCTGTCTGGAATCTTGCGGATTTATGCATTTGTTAAAAAATTCGTCCTGAGCACAACCCTGACGTAACGTCTGCCTGTTACCTGCAGGATACATTAATTATTCAACATTTATGGTGTCACCAAATTCAACCATCAAACGACGTCACCTCCCCCCCCCTCCATCTTTTATCAAAAAAACGAAGTAACAAACCTCATCGTAGTCTTGCATATGATATCGAGAGGTGGTCGCTCCTATTCATAATAGCTATAGGGCAGTGACACAATGTTGTATTATTGTACATAACGCTATGCTGGAGGCAGTAACTGGGTTAGCTGCAAGGGTCACTGGAGGTGGAAAAGAAGGGCGTCTTACTGAAGACAATGCTCTTACGAGTGGATTTTTTAGGCCTATAACGCGCAATTTTTGTCGATTTGTTGGCAGTTGCTGACATTTTTAAGGAAGTGGAATCTTTATTTTCCGATTACAACCTCGCAGCATAAGGGACAGGAGAAAACAACGGTTTTTTAATCCTAAGAAACCGCTCTCAAAGCACTGCCTTGACTAGAAGTGCCGTCATTTAACCCTCAATTTTAATCTAGTGCCCCTTGCAGCTATCTCTCTTGTAGCCAATATGACGTCACATGACGCTGCTCTATAGCGTAGAGGATCTCGTCGTCGCTCGCACGCCGCATACGGATAACGAAAGGGGTGTAACCAACCAGAAGTCCAATCGTAGAATAATCCGATTTTTAAAAAAATAATTACTATTATGATCACTGGAACTCGCACTGAACGTATTTATTGTGAATTTGTCTCACTTTCTAAGTCATTATTTGTATACCACTACGTTGTCCAGAGCGATCAGAGAAGCTCTCCAGTTTTTGCTATCCCAGTCTAACTTCCTGTTATGGCCGGGGCTTTTACCTCGATGCTAACACGCTTCTCAGATCGCGCTGGACAACTTAGTGGTACGAATAATGACTTCGAACGTGAGGCAAGGTATCAATAAAGACATTCAGTGCGAGTTCCAGTGATTAAAAAATAGCGCAAAAGCATAAAAAATTTAATAACGTTCAATACAGCTACGGATTGTTCTACGATATGACTTCTGGCTGGTTCCACTCCTTTCATTATACTACTTAGTATAATAATACTACTAATAATAAGACTACTAATACTACTCTACTACTACTTAGTATAGTACTAGTATCAATGCTGACCGCGAGCGACGACGAGTCCTTGTGCTAGCGATGCCTAAATTTGTCTAGCACTGCACACGACATATTTTTTTTTAAGACGAAATGGCCAAACGGAATTTCCACAACTTTCATTCAGTCGTTTGATTCACTTTTATCGCATTGTTATAGCAACCGTTACTGGGGGGGGGGATGAGGCTTAATGGCGCGTCGACAGCTTGGTCATTAGCGCCGACCCCAGTCACAGTGCAGTGGTCCGGGTTGCCACTGCACCACACATTACAGAGATATACACATTAAACCGTTACTGGTTTTTGGCGGTAGTGGAAGTTTGATTTACAAGCGACAGCCTAAGCATTTGCTGGTTCTGTGTTTAAGTTTGATGTTTATTTTACGCAATTGTAAACGTTAAAACTATCCATATCGCTCGCTTCGCTCACTCCATTGGCGTCGATCCATGCTTCCTGTAATTTCTTTGATTACAAGAGAACTGCTTTAACAGCAACAGTTTGCTCTCGCATAATAAGCTCTGCATGAACAAACTACGACGTCATGAACAATCGTCATGAGGGTAAAAAAAAAAACACTTTGACGTTATTTTTGCAGTGTGTTTACGCGTATCTACGGGTCATAAAATCAAGTAAAGGCGACAAAAATAGGCCTAACGGAAGCGCAATTTAATTATCTTTCATTTGGTCCTACTACCATCTTTGCAGGTACTTTGGTTCCAGAGGAGTAGAGAGGTACACGCACACACGCACGCACAACATGCGTTTTTAATGATGTAGATTACTACAACAAGCCAGAAGAGTATTAAAGCCGGTTGGACAACACATTTTGCCCTTGCTTCCTCCTTAGCTTATTAAAAGACATTTTACTTCTCGTTGATGAAACTATAGGTTCAATTTGTTGCCTTCAAGTAAACAATTTGAATAAGTAGTAACATCTGTTAAGGTCAAAAGCAGGCCTCAACGCGTGCAATACCCCATTCCTGTGCCGCTTCCACGGCGGCTCTGATGTTTGGCAGAGAAGCCAACATTCTTTTCGCAAGGGGCTGCTTGCATGCTACATATGCGCGTGGGCTCTGGGCAATAAGCGGGAGACTGCCAATAAGTCGCCGGCCCGAACGGCTCCCCAGGCATAATCTTTACGATGGAGACCACCCTGCCAACAAACCTTGCTGATAGACGATAGAAAGAGAAAAGAAAGCACGAAAGAAGGATGGTAGGAAGGAAGGAAAGGAAAGGAGAGGGGAAGAGCCGGTTGGGTGGAAGGGAAGGCTAGTTCTTAACACACTCGCCAGGATATGGCACCGCTGCCATAAATTTCGGAGTCCGCGTCGTTGAAAAGCAACGGGATCACACCAAAGGATTTCAACTTTATGCGACTCCATGCGTATATGGTTTTCACAGCAGGAGATCTTTTGCCTTTCAACTGCAGGAATGGGGAGTGCAATAATTTCTATTGCTTTTTGACTTTTTTCCCCCCCTTTTCTTCCTTTTCTTCCTGCGCAAGTTTCGGATGAAAAGGAGAAGTCTGCTGGTGAATTGCAGGATATATTATACGGCCCTTTCACGAAATCCGCCTTCCTGAGGTTAGAAAACATGGGTTTTAAAGAGCGTTAAAATCTCTCTCCAGGGGCGGAAACGGATGCCCCAGTTAGTTTTAAACTTTAAAATGTTGAAGTGCCTCCGGAAATAAAACTTTCACAATACCAAATTCCACACCGTGTGCTATAAGACGGCAGAATGTAATAAAGACATAATTTATCTGAAAGAGGCTTAGTTTTTGGATCAGGAGACAGGTAATGAGTTCGCTTTACCATCCATCTCTGCAACAACACACGTGCGGAAAAACTAAATATGCACGCAAATTGCTGTAAATTATGCAAAGCGCAAAACAAGCTAAACAGCGAAAAATTATACACTAGAAATAACGTACCACAGTAAGCCACCTTCATGCATTTACGTTTCATCGGAGTGCCATAACCCGGATTCGAACTGACAACCCAATTCGTCTCCAGATCAATGACATAGCGCCTTTATCAATATGCCCACTCCTCTATTGCAAATGGGGAGTGAGCGTATCGACAAGAGTGCTAATCTCAGTGATCTGAAGCCGGGTCACACCGAAACGTAAGTGCATAAAGGTGGCTTACCTAATGTACTAGGTTATTTCTTGTGTATGATTTTCGCTCTTTGTTTTGTTTCCCTTTCCTTTACAGTGTAGAAACCCTGGCGTTCAAGCATTGCTAAATTGCTCTTTACTGAATGCAACTTTATGTCCTTTAGCAGATGTACTCGTTTCTATTTATGTATATCTTTTATTTTATCAGAGCTTATTAACTTGAATTTTTGCAGAATGTGACGTAATGAACATTATGCTTCATTCACTGCTTCATGTAGGTGTGGTTTGAACGATGATACAGTCAAACGTAAACGGGTAGAAATGTACACGTAGTATGCGTTTGACTTCGTGGTATTTCGTATTTTTTCAATACTACAACGGTGCGCGTTTTAGAGTGCGTTGTGACGTACTTGGACATCAAGTTCGAGTGCACTGAAATCGCTGTATTGAGAAATGCGTTCGACGTGAAAATAGTATAGTAATTCCAGCTGCAATAATGACGGAGTTCGGGTCGCAATTCGCCCCACTAATAATGTAGTAGGCTATTGTTTTTACAGATTAAGTCAGGTATAATTGCTTTTACAGTTGCCATAATCATGACCTAATATAATGCCTCCGTCTTAATTCGCACTATACAAAACGCCTCGCTACACTCGAGAAACTGGTGTGCGTGGTAGCACTGCAGCCTCCTTCGGAGTAATGAGAAATGGGGCGTCGGACGAGTGTCTAACTGGAAAATCGTCTAATGGATAAACGTCTAACTGGATAAACGTTTAACTGCGGTTTCTGATGTTATATGTATAGCCGCAGCGAGCGCGGCAGCGCGAGTGAGGCAGGGACATAAGACGATTTTGCATTATACGAATTTCCTGTTAGACGATTTTCCATTATACGAATTTCCATTATACGAATTTCTTGTTAGACAACTGTCCTTTATACTGTTATACGGTATACGTTCTTCCAATTATGCGATTTTCCAGTTAGACGATTACCCCTCGCCCCATGAGAAATGAGCGTGGAAGTCACTATGATGCAATGAGAAGTACGGAATAGATTTTAGCTTAATAATGGCAGCTTTGTTGTCATGACTGCTGAACATCAAAAACATTAATAAACACTAAATCGGAAGGTAAAGAGTTAACGAAGCCGACAAGGTTAATTACCGTAGACCCTTTAACTTTTGCCTTATTGTTGATTACTCTGTTGTTTGCATTATTTCTTATGTGGAGGTCAAGAAGTAGATTGCTTCCCTTCTTGTATATACGGCAATAACATTTAGGTAATCGCTGCTAAAGGTTGACCAGCATCTAAGGTCGAAAGAAACCTGTGGCGAGCGTACGCCGCAATATCACTTTTGGCAGAGGCCCCATAAGTAGGAGGCATGTATACTGGGTTACAATTCCAGTTGTGCTGTCATTTGTTTCTTTTGTATTAGGTTAGTGTATCTTGTTTGTATTCTCTTGTTTGCTTCATTAGTGAAAACATTACTGCTATAATGTTATTTTTGCATCAATGCTCACACTAAAATTTGTTGCTGCATGCGAGTGCTACAATATGTAAGGTTTATTATTTATTTATTTATTCATCACAACGTTGTTATGATATTGACACGTAATTTTAAATGCATTACTTCGTTTAGATGTTATTCTTGCCTTCTTTCTCATTCTTTATTAAAAGTGATTCACTGAAAGCTACGTATAAAACGCATGTACACCTATATATACATTTATATATTGCGCCGAATCATAGGTGAAGGTCGGCACACAGGGAAAGCAGGTCATTGTGACAACCAATCTAAAGGCAGAATATTGATGCGATAGGGCGTGGATGATCATTCTTTTCACGGCATCAGTGAAAAAGTGGGAACATGTCCATTTCAGAACGGTAGCAATCAAAAAGGGCGAGCGTGTGCAATCTTTCCACGCGTTCACTTTTTTACCATTTTTTGCCCTTTTCTCGGGCTTTTTTTTCTTTTTGCCCTTTTTAGTGCTCTAGGCCCTTTCTTCTCGCTGCGACCTTTCTCCTCAGTGCAGAAATGCAAAATAGACATGTCTTTTTCTGCAAAAAGGGCGAAATAGAGCATTTTTTCCAAAAAGGACAAAAAGGGGCACTTTTTTTTCAAAAAGGGCAGGGGCAATGCCCTCCCCCCTTCCCCCTCCGTACACACCACTGGCAGGAATGAATAAGAGTGAACGGCCGGCAATATAAACGGTACTGTCGATTAGTATTATCACTCAATTTCACGATCTCAGTCCTCCTTTAACAATGGAACACGACGATATTGCAACAATGGTTTAGGACTGAGATGCAAAAGGAGGAGTGATATCGGATATCACGCCTTGATATCACGCCTGCTTATGAATTAAAGAACATCATGCTTGCTGCAGATGTTAAAAAGGAAGGTACAGTCTTGATTAAAATTACGAACAGCACCGTGAAGAGCTTGTTTTGCTTAAGCAAGAAAAAATGCTTTCGTTTTGTTATTATTTTTTCTTGTAGCACGAAAACATTATGACACTGAACTGTAAAGGTTATTTGCGATTCCAGTACCGTGGAAACTTAACGCCAAATAGCCCCTTTCAAACAACTTCGAAAAAAAATTGTAAGAGAATTGTCTGAAGGGCTGCTCGTCGTTGAGTTTCCGTGGTATGAACGGTGATGGGGCACTTCGGAATCAAAGGGTTTAAAGGGTTTAACTAGCGTTAACCACTCCTGGTCATCTGCCCGAAGCCCTAAGGCCCTAATCGAGTTACAATCAATAAACAAGAGCACAGAACCCTTCACTAAGCAAGGAATAACAATGCTGTCAACAATGACATCTTTATCGCATTGTTGACCTTTCTGAGCAAAAGAACGTCAGCACCATTCATTCTTTGTTGTGTTCTATCGTTGTCGGACTGATATCGTGAAATTGGGTGATAAATAGGTTATCAGCCACTTTCCTCGGAGAGATACAACAATGGCTCGGCCCTGCGGGCCTCGACATTTTATATCTCACTCCTCGGAAAGGTGGCTGATAACCTAAACGTAACAATTAGTTTCATCAATGAGCACATGCAATAATGGCTCTAAATTTCAACGGATTTATCGGTCGGGTTAATACGACTCGTACCTTTATACGAAGTTTTAAAGTGGGGGGGGGGAGATGAGGCTTAATGGCGCGTCGACAGCTTGGTCATTAGCGCCAACCTCAGTCACAGTGCAGTGGTCCGGGTTGCCACTGTACCACACATTACAGAGATATTATTCAAACCCCTAATCTAAATCTTGTCATACATCTGTACCTCCTGCAAAAATTGAAAAACACCGGACAGGAGGACAGACTTATCGCCCAATTGACGCACAATGGAGTGGAGCAATGAAGTGTTATGTATATGTTATGTATATGTTCGAATATGGGTGGAAATGAAGTGACGATGATGTGAAAAAATCGGAAAGCTGAAGTATGGAATATAAATCGCAGTAGAGAAGCGGTACAGGAGCTATGTGCTTCCATATTGATTCAAATTTTTATGACGCATCCGGGAACAAAATGCTGATATGCAGAGGCATCAATTATGCATTTCATATACGGTAGGCCTGGCCATACTACACACAAGTGTGTGCAACGATTATAAATATTTTCGTCCAATTACATCATTCTAAAAAACGATTGCTCCTATTTAGTAAATAATTCACTACGGCATGTAGGCCTCTCAACAAATATAAAACAAAAAATCGGAAAGAAAATTGAGTGTGTCACAGGCAAGTGCAGGCTTTTATCGACTTTGTGCACTGACTTGACGGACTGGTCGAACCGTCGAGTCAACGAATTCATTTTCGTGACAGTTTGATTACGATTCCTTGCGCGCACTATTCTGCATTGCCTTTCGTGACATAATTTAGCTGGCAAACATAATATGCGTCCGCTAAAAAAAAAAGAAAAGAAAAAGGCACTTTTGCCGGGAATGGAAAAATTTCCCCGGTTTTACAAGACAGCAGCTTCCGACGTTTGAGGCTCGAGTCCTTCAAAATGCGAGCTGCAAGTAGCAAAACGCTGCTCCTATTTTTTCATCTTTTTTTTTACAGAAACAAAACTCGTTTCCCGCTGCAACATCCATGGGGGAGAGAGAGAACGAGGGCAAAAGCCGGCCATATTGATTATTCAATCTACAAACACTTTAGCTTAATAGAGAATAAAATATTCAGCGGCCAGCACGTAACGTACTCTTATATACGTCCACACTGTATACTGTGTAGTGTGACGTGTATATTAAAGTGCTGGCTGCTGCCTTCTTCTCATAAAACAGTGATGCACCAAGCATTACAACAAATTAACGTGGATACATCACGTGGAAGTTGCAATTTATTAAAGCGTGATGTCACTGAGTGATGTGCCGTATAAATTGTAGTAAACATGACATTCATATTATGCATAAGCATGTGTGCGTAAAGTTTGCATAGACAAAATCCGCAGGTTGATGTTAGCGATAAGAGCGCGATTCATAGAAAAATCTAGTTTGTTGTTTAATAAGCAGTAATGCGTCATTTGCCTAAAATGTGGTTTGCGTGCCATTGCCTTGTTGTACAAATAACCGAAGGAAGCGTTTTTAAATTGTACGTTAACATTAAATATACTATGGTAATGGCGTGAAGCACTTTTTTTCATCATAGACATTTTATGAAATTGCAAATTTATAACGGTTTGGTTCGCGATCCACATCATTAAAAATATATAGGATTTATTTGTTTGTTTATTTGGTGTTTTTTTTTTTTTAATATGTTTGCATTTTCCTCTCCAAGTATGCCTCGAATACGATCAGGAGAATGATCTCTAAAAAAGAAAATTACGATAAATGGGCGTTATTTTGACCTAAAACACATACTTTTTGGGCCAGTTTTGGTGGATGAATCCACTTTACCTGCGTTGTCCTTCAACACCTGTTGTTCAGCAAACAATGCGGCTTCCTTGCGTCGAGGTAGGGCTGCGGGGAAGAAGAGAGGGGGGGGGGGGGGATTCAGCAGTTTAAGATTGATTTTAAAACTGCACAACGTAAACACTGATGTGGCATAATTAATTTGTGAGAGAAAAGAGACATTTTGTGAAGGGTTTCCTGACAAAACCAATGTCGCTATGGCATGAAACAACAAGCTTTTAATTTTCAGGGCACAATAACATTTACGCGTCTTGTTCACCTGTGACAATGGATAAAATGAGAATGTGAAAGACTAAGCTAAAAACGTACTGTGAGAAACATGCACTTACCAAAAAAGATAATAAAAGTTAAAAAATAAAACACACAAGAGACCAGCCCTGCACGACCTAACTGACAGCAGCCGTACTGGAAGGTGGCTGCTGCCATTTAGGTCGTGCGGGGCGCCCTTGTGTGCTTCTTAACTTTTACTACCTTTATAAGTATTTCTCAGTAAGTTTTTTTTTAGGTTAGTGTTTCCCATTTTCTTTTTATTCATTGGTGCAGGTAAACAATGCGCGTAAATGTTATTGAGCCCTGAAAGTTAAAAGATTGTTGTCTCATGATAATGTGACATTGGTTTTGTCAAGGAACCCTTCACAAAAATAGTAAATACTTAATTCGCGAAATTGCGTGGCGATTGACAATACCGGTAAAAAAAAAAAAGATTTTTTTTTTACCAAGGCCTAGGGTAAAAGAATTACATTTGTTTTAGAGATTTCACCTTATATACCCCGAGACTTAATCTTTCACGCGGTTCCAGACTTCATCGTTTGAGCAAATAATTGATTCCCAACCAGTTGACTACTTTACAGGATGGACTACTTTACCCAATGGCTCAAGATAGGTTTGTACCTGTATTTACTTAGTTGCCTACTTTCGCTGTCGTCTTGGTAAGCAAATAATCGATTCACAACCATCGCCGGTCATGTTTTTATTTTAAAAGTGAATGTAGTGTTCAGTACCTCAGGATTAGAGGTTAGACATTTGATTTAGCTTTGCAGTTCAGTCATACCACACCCTACAAGGGTAAAGGTCTCCACCAAGTTTTTGCCATAGAAAGTAGTGATATCAGAGCCCCAATGACTGCCACCAAGTTTACGGTAATACTGAAGTGTGCCTGGAAAGAAGACACGGTCTGGTTTGGTGTAGAGGAAACCGAATGTGAGGGGGTGAAGATGGAGCGACTTGAGCGAGCAAAGCGAGCGTAAATCAGTATTTGTTTATCTCAAGTAGTAACAGCAGTGAATTGAATGTAAGATTAACGTACACGGACACGTGTTACTAAATACGAGCTGTAAAGAGCGAACAATAAATTATTTCGTACTTTTTAACTTTTTTTTTAAAGTTGCATTTCGATGTACGCGAAAAAGTAGTTTAATGTAATAGTGACATAGGCCAGGAAAGCGTACAGGATCGAGTTTGGAGTACAGGACGTCGATTGGTGGGGTGGTGAAGAGGGTTCGCTGATTGAACGAGCAAAAATCAGGGTTTCTTCAGCCTTTATTAATAGTGAAAATTTGCAGGTAAGCGTGATGCACGTGGACTTGCGTTAAAAAAATACCAGCTGTCAAAGTCTGTGAACACTAATTACTACTTCATTTTTTTATCGTTTGTTCAAGAACTGAAGTATTAGGAAACCCGAATACATTCTGATTATTTGCTTGACCATTTTTTTGCGGAATGTCTGTCAGCAGCGTACGAGTTGCAACAAGTCATTTCCTCGAGCATAGCGAGGTGACGCCAAACGAGTAAGCGATGAGAGAGACTCGGCTACTGAAAGGTTAAAAAGCAAAATTTCTAAATCCGTTTTGAAGTGGGTTGATGGCACGTTGATTTTTCTGTTGTGTCACAAATGTGGAATATCGTAGGTGGATTATTAATACCTTGCAACAACTTTAAAACAACGACTTACACGCAGCCTTACTTGAAAAATTTACACATTAAATGAAATTAAACGAATTTATGAAGACACATCCCCAAAAACACAGCCCCCACTGGAAATGCCGATGACATTGTTAAGGAGCTTTTTGTTTGATACCTTTTTGGGGACTTTTTTTTTTTTGATGGCGGTAGGTTACGTTGGGGAGAAGTTTCCCAGGACAGTTCTACCTGTATGGTTCGTGGAGACAGCAACCATACGTGCTGGTTACACATTCGCTTTGCTAAAATCTCACTGGGATCGATTCATCGCAAAACGGTTCTAAGAATTGAATGACGTCATTGATTACAGCAACCGACCATGTTTCATCAATATGCCAGCAGGGATTTCATTTTCCCAACATGAAGTTCCTCAAAACAAACTATTCATTAGAATAACCAGTAAATCAAAACGGTTACGGGTGTAATCCGTGAAATGAGAATATCGAATGCATTAAAAATGTTAGTCATCATTAGTTCATGAGTTCATCTGTAGTCGGTAACTATAGCACCAGATACCCGGATTGAAATCATGAATTTAGTGTAGTTATGATTGTGAAGTAAAGATGAATAGTGAAAAATGACCCCTCCTGTATCAAGCTTACCAAAGTGCAACCGCTCTGCTACCAGGTTTACCCGCGCGAAAAATCGATGGTGGGAACTTGCGACAGAATGTCGACAATCCTCCCCTTCCTCACACACAAAAAAGGCAATGCCACCGCGAACAACAAAGATTGTTATCAAACAACTGTTCACGTAAAACGTGTTCACTCTCTATGGATTTCCCTTCAAGTCATAATAACAAAGCCCGCCGTTCTTATCGGCAATATGGCTAACAAGTTGCTGTCACTCTTGTCAGTCAGTCATGCAGCGCCGCCACCGCAGCAAGTACGAAGTTTTCAGGCGAATTTTCGAAACAGCAACGGTTAATATCAGAGGAAAACGGAAATTTTCTTCCTTCTCTTAAATTAATTAACGTTCGCGGCGTCGTTGTGACGTGTGTTGTTGATGATGCGTCGCACTTTTTTTTTTTAATTAATTACAAACACGGCACAGGTGTGTCTAACTTCCTTTACATAACCACGCACGGCATAAGGTTTATTCCCTGTCGTCTCCCTGTAGCACTGTGGCGCACGTTGGTAACGCGGGAGGGAAGCGTGTGGCTTGTTTTAATCGGGCACACGTATTGCTTTTTGAAACCATCTTGGGGTCGTATTTTTGTTACCAGGCCGTAAATGTTATATTTAGACGTGGTACTGCATGCAAACAAAAGGAGGGAAAAACCAAATGGCGATTTTATGCAAAATCAATAGTCACAAGAATCAGATGACGCACAAACCAACTGCAGGCTCGTTCGTTTCGGCGCGGGATTAGGTTTCCGCGGCACTCCGGTGCTCGTACTGTAATCCTCATCACTTTTTAGTATGGTTACGACCACTGGAAGCAAAAGAGCTTGAATATTGATGATTTCTGACGTGCACTTACGATGGCAACTATATGGCGTGAGGAGGGAATGTGGTTGTTTTAAGGATTCCGAACAACATTATTTAGTATAAAACGGAACGGAGTTTTCCTTACGAATTTGTTACAAGGAATTTGTTGCCACCTTGCAAAATCAATATCACAGCGAATACAGGAATTGTACATACTACTTACTCCAAATGATTACTCTCCCATTGTCTCACGCAATCAATATTCTTGTATGTGGTTCAACGCATTTAAATGCGGCGTGCATGGGGGACAACAGAGGGGCATTGCCCCTGCCCTTTTTAAAGAAAATGCGTTTTTTGGCCTTTTTGAAGAAAAACCTGCAATATTTCGCTTTTCTGCACTGAAAAAGCATTGGGCTTAGTTATCCTTTATCCTTTAATTATTGGCTGAACCAGCGGCGGAATCACTAGGGGAAGGGAGGTGGGGAGGAGGGAGAGGCTGTGGGCAATCCCCGCCCCAAACCAACCAACCAAAAAAGAAGGGCTTGCATTCGTTGAAGTCAAATTCGCCACACGTAAGTTGATATTGGAAACCTTTCCCGTGAAATTACCCCATGTTTTGTGACCTGATTGTGTGAAACGTTCAGTTCCAAACTTTAACGTTAATCCCTAAGTCGACGACTGAGACAACCTCTTAATGGTCGGAATTCGTTCGACCAGATCAGCTTATAAATCTTCTATTCAACTTCATTCAACTTATAGTTAGAACTAGTGCGGTATCTGATCACTTCTAGCCTCTAACTTTCTTTTTTGATTGATGAAAGTATTCAACTCAGGATCTCCTTTTCTCGGCATGGTCCCTCGGACAATACTCAGTCAGACCGCGCTTCGCGTTAGGAAGGGGGAGGAGGGGGGGGGGGGTTTCGCGCGGGAAAAGTAAACATTGTAAAACCTCTACAAATCACAACTGCTGGCAACACACTGCCAGAAAATGAAACTCCGAATGTGGATTACGACTAAAGTAAAGATTGAAAAAAGTCAAAGGAAAAAAGAAGCCACGAAAGAAAAAAAGGCCACGGAAATAACCGAAGGAAACTGTTTACTTTTTTCTTTAGTCTTTTTTTTTTGTTTTTTTTTATATGTTGGGTTGGGGGGGGGGGGGAGTTGAGGCTTAATGGTGCGTCGACAACTAGGTTATTAGTGCCAACCACAGTGCAGTGGTACGGGTTGTCACTGGAAAACGCATTAGAAATATTAAACAAGCTAGGTTAGGTAAGAAATTTCACTAGGAAACAGTTCTTTCCTCAGTTTTTTCCTCGTATTGTTTTCCTTCTGTTATTTTCCTACGGTGATCTTCGAGGTTTTTTTTTTTATTTTCACGGCATATTTTTTCTATTGACTGTTTACTGTCCAATTCTTTTTACCTGGGGTTTCGTTCTGCGGAAATCTTTTTCTTTGTTTTTTTTTTGTTGGCTGTTTTTTTCCAGTTTTTTTCCTCCCTAGGATTGTCTTTCCACAGCTGTTTTATTCCTAAATTCAAAGTTTCTGAATGCATTTCTTTAAAACAAAACCGCAAAATTGACTTTCAAATCGATTTTAAAACAAAATCAATTTTAAAACTGTTGCTCTATTTATATTTATAACTAAATGGCGTAATACTTTTAAAGTCAGTTGATAGGTTTTGTCATGCATAATAATACTTTTCCTGTCCTGTACTGGGACTGAAGAAGTACCACATTTTCTTGGCCTATCCAGATTCCATAAATAGATTGCAGCATTATGTGTTTGACTGACTTTATTCTGTGTTCAACAAATTTTATTTTTTCAGTTGCATCGCAGACACAGTATTGTATTTATTTTACGGGTATTATTATTCGTTTATTGAATTTAACAACTTCGTAATATTCAAGGATTTCCCATAACCAGGCATGATTAATAGATGTAGACTTCTAGTTGCCCCTTCCAAACTGTCTAAATTTCATTGTGCAGTACTGTACCTTTAAACCACTCGTAACATCCATAAAAAAATAAAACGCAGTTTGCATTTTTCAGCCAGAAAAACCTTTATAACAACGTTAAGGACAAGAAGATTCTTTCTGACCCCTCCCCCCTCTCCAACTAAAGAAAGAACAAAACAACAATAAAAATTTTACTGTCCTCAAATGAGCTTCTAATCCATTAATGCTACGTTTAAAGATGGCTGCCCCGAGAAACGGTCAGATTTGTTGCAATGTTATCATGCGATGCAATTATGAGGTCAGCTTTGAAGTGGCGCTGTTTAGATCGCGTGCGCGGGGACGGCATTGATCTGCAAATTAATAATCTCGCTCCGACCCACCCAATCCAGACTGAACGAATAACGTTCGACGCACGAACACACCAACAAACCATCACATGGACGAAAACTCTCCATTGCAGGCAGCCAGCTGCACGAGACCAACGACGCAAAAGCCGGCAAATCGGGACCTCGAACCGTGAGCGTCGACGTTGTGCCCCAACAAAATCAATCGCACCTTAAAACAAAACAAACACCGCAGCACCAGACTTGGTGCCGAGCCAGGAGGGATGGGGAGGCGGGAGGTGGTCAGGAGGCGGGTGGGGGAGGGATGGGAGATAAAGATTCTGTGACCTGTATTGATTTTAATTACCGTATTGGTTCAATGCTTTTTAGTTGAGGCTGCATGGCAGGCGTCGCATTAAAATAATGGATATTGTGAATATTTTTCTTGTGAATTCATAGCGAGATATGTTTTTTTTTTTTTTGTAGACATCACGCCAGCTACCGCACGAATTTGTTGTTCTGAATTTTAGTGTCCTGATGAAGTATCCTGAAAAATGGGAAAATGTTACGCCTGCATGTAATAGCTGGTTCACACCGCCGCGACAAACGAACGACAAAAATAAGGAACGGCCGCAACCAACAGTACTAAAAACAACCCCCTGTCACACCCGCACGACCGACCAACGAACAACCTACAACGGACCAATCAACGCTGCAGAGACAGTAGAGCTTGCACGCTCACTTTTCAAAAACTGATACGTGGCGACATTGGGCCTAAACGACCCAGCATACTGTGCTTCTATATTTTATTTAACAAATTATACTACCATTGAATATATCACAATTCTTTAGCTGTTCTCTACAATTATCTCATTGCAGAGTTGTTTATGACAGCAAAGAGCATTTATCGAAACTCCGAAGTGTTCTCGGCCACCATCTTGCAATTCGCCGATCGTGTTCGCAGCCGCTTGTCAGCCATTGGTTTGTCGATAGTTGACGTCAGTCAGCTACAACAAATATGAAATTTTGCGTTTGCTACGATCGACAATGAAAGCTCAGAACGACTGCCTGAGGGATTGGTTGTCATGACGACGGTCGGTTGTAACTTAGTGGTCGTACATGTCGTCGCGGTGTGAATGGGCTATTACGAGGCGTTACCCTGCGTCCACATGGAATTTTTTTTGAAAAAAAAATAGGTGAAATTGAGTTTGTTTACTCTGGTGACAGCCCTACCTGTGGAATTAAGTCGGCGTAAACACTTCAGGTTCATTCAGAAAAACGTGTGCTTTCCGTATATGTATACTCACGATATTATTACTCATTTTGTCCGATAAATCGTTCGCTATGAGGCAATGGCGATATATCAGCCTCTCTGTCTCTCCCGGCAGTCAGAAGGACACGAGCAATGTAAATTTACCGTAAAAGGAAAACGTACTTTTCTGAATAAACCTACATGTGTATTGAAATGATCTAGCCTAGTCCCTATAACACATGTGGAAAATCCTGATAATTCCTCATGCTGCAACACAAGGCTAAAGACAAGAATTTAACACTAAATATTACAAAGCAAGGAAGAACATATACTAGAGCCAACAGTTCGTAATGTTTGAGATTGAACAGGATGACAAGGTTCTCCAACTCATAGTCCAAACACAATGATGGTTTCAACACTATTAAATTTCTTTTGATCGACTAACGCTAGCAACGTACGCGTGATGTAGCCTTTAGCCCTAAAGCCCTAACCAGACTGGCTGCTCGCGGCTACACGCCGACGCAGTATGGTGCAAAAAAGACTTCAACATTCTTCCTTAACGCAACACCAACCACACGATTACTGTAATATTGACCTTGTAGGCACGTAGTTACGCATAGCTTCGCACGAAATTTTCTTCTGACTGGAGAGGCCTTGAGCAGATAGAAAAAAATTTGATGCGAAGTGACACGTTAGTATGTACCGACAAGGTCAACAAAGGGTAATAACTCTTATGCTGCCCGCGCACTGAGCGACTTGGCCGCGTGGCCAGGTTGCTGCAGCCAAAGAAAATGATTAGTGCGTGGGTTTTACATAAATGGTAAGAATTCTCATTGGCTGCAGCGACCTGGCAGTCGCAATGGTCGCAACTTAACATCACAGAAGGCTTACGAGCGCAAATAGCGCTTGCCGCTTGATAAGGACCGTTGTGACAACTACACTCGGATGAAATGCTGAATCATGTGGAATTTTATACATGAACTTTGGCTACTATATTCTTTCAGTTTTTAAATCCAGGACATGCTACCAACACGCAGTTAAAAAAAAACCCACCCAAAACCAAAACTGGTATTAGAGAAACCGCCAAGTTTGCAAAAAGGATCGGCCTTTGAAAGTAGTGATATCATTCAACTAGGGAAAGGTCGCCAAGGTTAGTCCTATTAGCCAAGTCAATCGCACCAACTAATAGTTTGAAAGTTACATTAAAACTAGAAGATTGCTGCTAGCTAATATATATTAAAGGCACATACATCCTTCCGGTATGTCGTGCGACCGTTGAGAACAGCGTTTGCAACATTTACACAGGTTAGAGTCAATGTCGCAAAATCATCTCGCACGAAAGAAAAAAAAACAAAAAAATGACTGTGTTGGCAACATTTACATACGTTTAAACTAATGTTGCAAAACTGAGTCATACAGGTAATCCAACAAGACCGCATGTGCCTTTAAAGACGGACGTCTTAGGTTTTCTGAGGACGTAGAAAAACAATTTTGCTTCATCCTAGGATCTTGCACATGCCACAATCGTCAAGAGCACG
>JAHWFP010012652.1:0-29822 GCA_023313725.1 Lithobius niger
TATCAAAAATTCTTTATATGGTGTGGAGAAATACCAGTTTTGTATGTACCAAACTCAAAAATTAGGATTAAGTTGTAAAAGATACCCATTTGATGGATTTATTGTGGTTTTTTTTAGATGGGTCCAAACCAAACGAAACCCGGTGGATTTTTTGGGGAAAAGGTACACAACCCTAGATGGAGGGGTAAATGGTCGTAGAAATAAAACTTAATGCTCAAATTGGACACATCGCAAAACCACATTACTCTAAGAACAGGCAAACACATGAATACTGTGAAATTGTTCCATTTGTGTTCGCGAGATTGAGCATTTTCATTGTGGAATTTTAAAGCCACATTACCCACAAATATGGGTTGCAGCACTGCATTCAAAAAAATAAAGGACATCAAAGTAACATTTTCCAGTTGATATCAGTTAATATCAATTAGCTCTCACCCACAAAGACCTCAAAGGTAAAAATTGTCCTAGGCCTGGGTGTCAACCATTCAGTAGAATGGAGTCCCAAACAAGCAGAAGTTTCTGCTATTTCGCTTGCTGAAACCGTATTCGTTTCGCACTTTCCAGTTGGATGCTGCAGAATCAAACATACTAATATTTTGGCCCGAGCTGCAAAACGGTGAGTGTTTCGTGCTTGACACTCTTTAAGGTCGACACTAGTTTTATTTTTTTAGGTTTCCTGACTTACCAAAACCATCGTCACCAACCAAGGTAATGTTGCCATAATCCTCTCGCATTGTGATTTCTTCAGCACGGCTTTGGTTCAACGTGAACTGGGCATGAACATCAATATCACTGTGATGGTAAGAACGAAAAAAATATTAAGATTGAATAGTCATTTTGTAGGGTTAAACTTTGTACAAATTTACAGGATACGAAATCGGTCACTGGCACATTCAAGTTGGCCACGAATCCATCGAGTTAAGGAAAATACGTGTTTTTACTGAAGGGGGAAATTTAACTTGAGAATTAAGGCCCTTATGTGAACTCTGGAGTTTACACACACAAAAAAAAAATTATGCAGACACAATACACATACTTTGCATGAATCTTAGTACAAAATTATCTAAACTAGGGATGTGCCGATGTAGCTTTTTTGCCGATGTACCGAATTCGATTATTGTTAAACGGAATGCCGATATAACACTAAATAATGATTATTTTTCAAAAAATGAAAGTGTGATAAAGTTTCTGCTGCCGATGTACTGCATGAAAAAAAACTTGTATGTAATGTAACCTCATAAAAATGTTAAAGAAATTAAAAAAAAATTTGTAGTAGGCCTACAAAGGGTTTTTTCCCCTAGACCTTACCCCACAAAAAAAGTACATGCAGCCAAACAATTTCTGCACAATTGTAAAGATGTAAAAATCTAAATGTGAAAATGTTGATATTAATCAACAGACGAGCACTTTATGATATATTAGTTCTAAAATACCAGCAAGCAGCAGTTTTTCTTATCTATTTGCAAGCCACGTTTGTTGAAAAATGTAAGTTAAATGGTTTTTTTATGTATAACTTCAGAACAGGTGAAGCTAAAAACGCTTTTTAAAACGCACACTTTCAGAACTGGAGACACTCGCGTATCTGTGAAATTTCGATAACCGAGATATCGAAAATTCGCAGATACGTTAGCATCTCCAGTTTTGAAAATATGAGTTTTAAAAAGTTTTAAATCCATTTTACGATGTGAAAAGACCTTTACAGCACTGAAAAATATTTTCTTTTATATGTATGAAGCTGTTCATTATACAGGGTAGATGTGTTTTCACCATTTGAACAGAAGGTGGCCAGCCAAATTGGATTTTGCCGTCCTTCCGGAAGGCCGGCTGTATTTTGTGTTTATTACTTAAACGGAAATATACTTTACCTGTAAATTCATGCATTCCAACCAAAAACGAATGCAAAAATTACAGGTAATGAATATTTTAACGGCATGTAGAACACCCCAAATGTTCTAACTCCATTCGGAATGACTTGCTAACGTATATCAGGTCATACTCTTTAAGGATTATCCAACCGTCACATGTATCTATAAACCTACAAATACTCTAATTAATGTTCACTTACTTCAGTTCTGGCATTGCTGTGTCAAAATCATGAAAAACCTCTGGTAAAGTGATAGTAGCAACAGCAGCTTCTCGGTTTTCCTCTGGTAAATCCACCACACCTGGTCGAAAGGCCATTTTAATCTTAATAAATGCTTCATTGCAATCGGCCAAAAGATATTTAGCTTTGCGGGAGTAAATACGAACCACGCCGAGCAAAAGATGCCCGGAAGTTCTTAAAGCCATTTTCACCTGAAACAAAATTGCAGTTTGTAACGACATGTTCTGAACGTGTGGTTAACATTTAATTTTTAAGCAGTAGATCAAGACGCCTTACTTTTGGTTGCAAAATGCCTTCCACACTGCTCTCTATGTTTGTTTCAAAGACATGGGCTTTGGTCAGTTTCTTATCCCAATGAGCTGCCAACCAAATTCGGGCCAGCGGCCCCTTCTTGCTTAAAACAAAATGTGCGTAAAACATATTGTTGCCTTTTTAAAACCTGTAAAGATACCAAAAAATAATATTACACAATTAGTACACGTAACTTTTTAATAATTTTTTTTTTTAAATTACTATGCTGATAAGCGATATTAGCCCCGCATATCACTGTTTCTCAGGCATTACCCAGTGCATCTTGAAAAATTCCCCCCCTTCAAGTTAGTTTTCCTCCAAGTTATTTTTTTTTCCCAGAAAAAGGTTGCATTACTTGTGTTACCTGCATATTATTTAATTTCTTTTTAGCCTAGCCTACAACACGGTGATTTTGATTTCGTTCCTGAAACTAACCTACAATGACACTATGGAACTTATTTGATACTGGTAATACAGAAAAACTTCACCATTTTACTTTGACTGTTCAATCTCGTAAACAGGACGAAAAGCCAACTGCGCTCGAAAAGTGATTAATAAATTGTATGCAGATGCAAATCTATTTACGTTGCCTTTGGGACTTAAATGTCAGACTGCCAGAGCGGGAATTGAACCCACGACTTTTAAGACCAAAGGACAGTCTCACCGCTCAGCCACGCTGACATGGCCTTTAAAAGGCCCAGAAGCAGAACTTTCGGCCACTGTCTGCGACACCAATTGTCGGATAAAGAATTGTTTACAGCTAATTGTTTTTATCCTACAGCTACCCACATGTTTATTGTTTTTTGTTGAATAACTTTTCATAGCTTTACCCTATTGATCTGGCTATTCCACCAATGGAAAGGTCTCATCGAGACGATTAAAATGGTGTATTGGAATGTCAAAATCGGTCAAAAATTGACTAAACGGCAGAAATTTGGCCAAAATTTGCCTGCAGCGGACTTCCATTGTCTGTGACTGTTGATATTAATTAATCAACAGACCAACACTTTATGGTATAACTATATATTAGTCCTAAAATTACCAGCGAAGATTTTCTCATCCATTTCCAAACCACGATTGTTTTTATTGTAAGTTAAAGGGACATAAATCCCTGTTGGCTTTCCTGTATGACCCAGTTTTGCGACATTAGTTCAAACGCATGTAAATGTTGCCAACATGTTCATTTTCTTGTTTTTTCTTTCGTGAGAGGTGATTTTGCGACATTAACTCTAACCTGTATAAATGGTGCAAACGCTATTCAAAACGGGTCGTCCTTTAAATGGATGTCCTTTTAAACAGAAGGATATCGTCTTTTTAAATGGTTGTTTTGTAAATAACTTCAGAACAGGTGAAGCTAGTGACTTGTGGTTTGCACCATTAGAAAGCCGGCGAAAAAAGGATTAAAACGGTGTATTTGAACGTCAAAATCGGTCAATATTTAGCGAAATTATCATAGTTTCAGCATATATCAAAAAAAGTATGGCGTATTATGTGATCCAGTACGGTGTATCGGCATATCGGAGGTGGATATCGGTGGGTACCGATATATCGAATTGCCTCCGATAACTGTAATACCGATATGAATCTGATAATCAGTACATCCCTAAAAAACATCCCATAGGAAGAACCTGATTGAAGTTTTTTTTTTTTTTTTTTTTTTTTGCTTAGATGAAAATATACATTTCTTTCTTTTTCCCTTTTGTGGCTCAATCCCTAGCGATGAAAAGTTGGCTTCCCAGCCGGGCTCGCACTTCCCCTTCCATGCGCATGCACCAGTGCAGGCCTCAGTATATAAACACTCGAGTCGGAGCATTCGTCATCTTTCTTCCTCTCAGATAACTCGGTCTCGAGAGGGGAGGCTCGGCGGGTAAAGGTAATGTATATTTTCATTAAGGCAACAAAAACAAATTTCAACCAGTTCCCCTGGTAATGTTGACTTACTGTGACGTACGCAACACCAAAAATTCCAGTTTTTCCTCAAACTAGCGAATTTTCGAAAACTTCTTAACGGGTTTTCTTCGTCAGGAAGTGAAAGTGAAAGAAACGAACGAGAGAGCTGATGCAAGGCCATCTGCAAAGCAAGTAAGGGAGTGGGAAGTTCGAAAGTAGCAGACGGTTGGAGTAGAATCTTGACTGGTAATGGTGCGTGTGCATCTCACATCCGTAGCCTGACGAAGAAAACCCGTTTAGAAGTTTTCGAAAATTCGCTAGTTTGAAGGAAAAGAACATTTTGCCGGTCCCCAGCCAGGCCGGCTAAAAATGGTTTCTTTTTGCCTAAACATACTTAACCTGTTAATTTAGCATTACATTGTCCCCAATGTGATGTTCCCCTGGAGGTTTCTTCCGGTGCGCAGGCGCCTGCTTGCATGTCCCACTGCGCATGTGTGGCGCAGTCCTCCCTTAAAAAAGCGAGAGCGTGGACGCTTTCAGCATTCATTTTACTCTCAATATGTCAGGCGGTGACTCGAGAGGGGAGGTAGGGCGGGAGTTAGGTTAAGTACGTTTTAGGCAAAAAGAAACCATTTTTAGCCGGCCTGACTGGGGGCCGGCAAAATGTTCTTTCTTTTTTGCCAAAACATCTTAACCTGTTAATTTAGCATTAACAGGAGACCTCGTCAAAATTTGGAGGCGTGCACTGCCTTGACGTACGCCCCGGGAGGGATGCAAGCAGGCTTTCCCCCAAAAATTTTCATCTGGAAGAGAAAAATTTGCACTTTATTCAGAACAGTGTGGAAACAGAAATTTGGATCTCTTTCGTACGAGTTGGTGGTCCTAAAAAGGACCGTTGTTTTGGTCTTGCTTCCTTCGGGATGGCTTCCTTCTGCTTCGTTCCGAGTGCTTAAGGGGGCTTGACCACGGTTCTGGCTGCGACGATTAGTCCCAGCCGGTGTAGTCACGTTTCTTCCCTTGACATGTCCCTCAGGTAGTGGGAGGTGAAGGTTGATTGATGACGCCAGGATGCTGCTGCCAGGATTTCTTCGATTGGGGAGGCGTTGTGGTGGACCCATCATGTGGAGATTGCTCTAACCTCATGTGCCGTCACCCTCATGTTTTGTTTGTCATAAGCTGCTTCAATAGTTTTCTTGATCCAACGAGATACCATAGCGGCTGAAGTTTCACCGTTTTTGGGGGGGGAGGGGGGTCGACTGGGAGGAATAGTTGGTTTCTGCCTCTGCGGATGTCCTCATGTTGTGTGCGGGCTAGGTAAAAACGTAGTGCTCTGACTGGACAGAGGAGACAGTCTGGTTCGTTGCCTACAATGGTGGATAGGGCCGGAAACTTGATTAGTTTTGATCGTTCAGATGGTCTTTGGGAGTTTTTGCTCTGAAGGATGCTTTTGGGTGTAGCGTAACTGAGGAGAAGTTTGGTACGAAAATGCTGTAATCCAGGCCTGCTGAGAGAGCTTGGATTTCGGAACATCGCAGACGGCTGCCAGGGTTACAAGGAAGACAGTTTTCCGGGGTCATGAGATGAAGAGAGCTGTCCTGTATCGGTTCGTACGGTTCTTCTATTAGGGATTGTAAGACGAGGGATAGGTCCAAGTCGGTTACAGATCGTCTGGTTGTTGGACGTTCGTTTTCAAATGATCGTAGTAATGCTGAGATGCGGTAGTCGTCTAGTAATTTGGTTTTGTTTGCTGCTTTGAAGACAGAGTTTAGGGCAGAACGGCAGACGGGGATTGTTGAGCCCTTTAGTTTGTCGACGTTGAACAAGTCAATGAAAAATTTCAGGAGGTTGGGTAAAGGGGGGGGGGTCGATTAGATTGACGTGTTTTGTGATACACCAACAAATCCATTTGGACCAGTGGCCGTCGTACATGCGGTTGGTGGAGTCTCTGGTTGCTTTTGAGGCAATAGGTTCGGCTTCCTCCTGATGAATTCCAGCCTTTTTGAGGAGTTTGACGATAGTAGCCACCCGTTTAAGTTGAGGTTTGCAAGGTTTGGGTGTAGTTTTGATCCTTTCTGTTTTGACAGAAGATCTGGTAGAAGGGGTAGACTTCTTGGAGTGTCGACTACTACGTCTAGGAGAGGATACCAGGCTGCTGATGGCCAGAGGGGAGCTATTAGGAGGAATAGGCTCTGGCTTTCTTCTATTTTTTGAAGGACTTGAAGTAATTTGAACGGGGAGAAGAGGTAAGCAAACAGGTTGTGCCATGGAAACGTCAGAGCGTCTACAGCTATTGCTCCTTCGTCCGGGATCGGACTGATGTAGTGGGGAAGTCTGGCATTGTGCTTCGTAGCAAACAGGTCCACCATCGGTGTGCCCTAGATGCTGAAGCGAGATTCGCAGATGGATTTCTTGAGTCACCATTCGCCCGTCGGTGGATTCTGACGTGAGAGAGAGTCGGCAATCACATTTCTGTTGCCTGGGATATGCAATGGCAGAAGGGTGATGTTGTTCGGAATGCATAGGTTGAAGATTTCCGAAGTTAAGGTGTGTAGGGATCTTGATTTTGTCCCACCCTCCTTTCTGATGTAAGCCAGGGCTGTTGTGTTGGCTTGGACCTGGATTACCTTGTTCTGGATCAGTGGGAGGAAGTGTTGAAAGGCGAGCAGGATTGCTCGGAGCTCGAGGATGTTGATCTGGTCTTCACAGGATGTTGGCCAAAGGCCCGAGATCTCCAGGTTGTTTAGATGTGCGCCCCAACCGGTTTTTGATGCATCTGTGAAGATGAGGACATCGGGGGGTGGTGGTTCATGGAGGTGAAGTGTATTCGTGAGGTTTGTGACATCGGACCACCATAGGAGAGTTGCGAAGGGAAAGTCGTTGAACGGTTCTGGTTTGTCGGGTTGTTTTTGGTTGATTGACCAGTTGTCTATGCGGTGATGGTGAAGGGGCCTGGCCATCCATCGACCGTAGGGAACGAGGTTCGCCATTGCGTCCATCTATCCTATGAGGGAATTTAGTTCCCTGGGAGTGAAGTTGGCTTGTTTGTGAAAGAGTCGGATGTGTTGAAGGAGGTCCTCGATTCGATTCAGCGAAGGCGAGATCTTTGCCGTTAGTAGATTGAATGAAGCTCCGAGGAACGTGAAAGATTGTGCGGGCGAAAGGCGTGACTTAGCGTAGTTCACTCTGTTATGAGACGCGGCGCGTATGTCGCGTTTCTTGGCTTCAAGGAAGCTCACTGTTGACGTCTTACGGCAACAATGTTGAAGCGCCCGACCACGTCACGCGTTTCTCACTCTCAGACAGTCAGCAAGCATGGCCGACGGACGTCGCTGAGAAGAGCTCCCAAAAGATTCAAGGAAAATCCCTCGTAGGCCTACGGCTCGTATGCGGTCATGAATAAGCTGATCTCCAGTCGATCTGTGGAACACTTTTTCGGAAGAGGACAGCTACGTATGGACCTACAGGTAAGCCATTAATCTTTCCCGCTCTTTATTCCCGATCGCTAGTTGCGTACGTTATATCTTCATTCACTGGAAAAATATTCTGATAACTCTGCTCCTTCAATTATGAAGGCCATCGCTCACTTCACACTCCGAAGCCCAGATGGTTTAATAGTTTTGTCTCTGTTGAGTCTCCTGTCATGAGGTCTTGTCTCTGTTAAGTTCCAGCGTATGGGGGTGCGGGTTGTTGAGGGCCCAGTCGTCTAGATATGCACTGGCTTGGATCTGGTGTTGGTGAAGCTTTGCCAGGATTGGTTTTCACATCATTGTGAAGATCCTGGGAGCTGCATTTACTCCGTAAGGAAGGCAGCGGAATTCGTTTGTAAATGAAGTGGAAGAGATGGGTGATTGCTGGATGAAGGGGGACATGAAGGTAGGCATCTTCCAGATCGATTGAGACTGTCCAGTCGTTCTGTTTGAACGAAAGGCGAATGGACTCGAGTGTTTCCATTTTGAAGTGATCATTGTGAATGTACTTGTTGAGAGGTTTCATGTTGAAGATCAGACGAGAGCCTCCTGACTTCTTTGGTCGGGTGAAAATGGAGCTGTAAAAGCCTGGACCCGGCTTGTGGCATTGTTTGATTGCTTTTTTGCCAAGAAGTTACGAGACTTCGAACGAAAGTGACTCTGTGATTGGTGGAGAGAACTTCCACGGAGGGGAGGTTTTTAGCGGTGGTTGAACTAGGAGTGTCGGCCAAAAGCCATGTTTGATGATCGAAAGGATGTCCGTGTCGTGGGTCAGTTCTTGCCAGGCCGAAAAGAAGTGGCGGAGTCTTGCGCCGACCGGAAGGCAGGAAAGGCGGGAGGCGTCATTGTTGGTTCTTGCGAAAGGAGTGACGGCTTCGGCGGTCGGGAGTTGCGGCTCGTTTTTGTTGGTTCCTTTATCCGGAGCGGGAGCGAGAGGAGTCGGACCGAAAGGGCTGTTGGTTTCTTGTCTGAAAGGTTGCGTTTTCATTCGTGCGGATAGAGGGCAGCATAGGTGCGGCCTTGTTCCATTCGTCCGGCGAAGGGCGGGAATTGGATTGTTTGTTCTTCTGAAAGGAACGGTTGGACGAAGGGTTGTGTTTTTGCAATTTCCGTTTCCTTGAGATGTCCAAATGTGGAGCAAGAGTCGGGATGAGACCACAGAAAAGGGCGTCTGATTCATCCCAGTTCAAGGAGTGGTAGGTTGTGAAGTTTGTTTTCTGGAAGAGTTGTGAGATTAGGGATGGAAGGTTGCGAATCTTTTCTGGGCATGTGTCCGCGGAGAGTTTCTCGCACAAGGCGTTGACAGCTGTGTTGAGGATGTCAACCTGGGGGGGGGGGCTCAGCCAAAAGGCATTTGTCGTTTTCATAGCGAACAAAGGTTGGGATTTCTGCTTTCTTAGGGATGGAGAGAGCAGTGCCGAAGTCCATTTTGATCTCACTACAAAATTGTGTGGGTTTGTGGCGCCACCGCCGAGGGGGTGAAAGAAGCTGTTCTCACGGCCTGGACGTGGAGCTGGTGGTTCCTTGTCAAGGATGAGAGGGAGCCTTCATATAAAAGGAGGCAGGTCAGAAGGGTTGTTGACTGGCCGAGAAGGCTGCATGGTTTGGAGTTCTTGTCACGAAGGGCAAAACCGAACTCCGTCTTTAGGGCCCGGTAGGTGACTGGAGCGTCGGCAGACTGTGAAGGTTTAAAAAGAAAACAGTCTGGTACCGTTTCCTCGACTGTCTTGAGAAGAACTGGACGAGGCAGAGTCGGGTCGTCGGCCGAGTTGTCCGGCAAGTGAATTCGTCTTTCGGGCGTGGGGAGAATGGCGGACGAAGGGATTGTCTGGGTGGCCGGCGTTGCACGATGGACCGGCAGCAAAGTTCCTTGGGTTGTGGGAGGAATGGTGGTTTTTCGTTTCTTGAAGGCACCAGGAGAAGCAGCGCAGCGCTTGTGGCTGTCATGGCTCGAAGTCGAGGCGACCCAATCTTGAATGCGGGCGTGGCGGGCGGAAGACGTACACGATGGCGGAGGAATCGGATTGTCTTTCATATTTCGGACGGCGTCGTTGGCGATGTCATGGACTTCACTTACGTGTGACGCTGCGGCCCAAGCGAGAAAAGTTGGACGAGAGCTTCAAGGGAGAATTACGGGCAGGTGAATGAGCAGTTGCCGCTCGGCGGAGATTTCTTTTGGCTTCACGGTAATTGTCCTTCGCTAGTTTTAAGTTACGATGAAGGGACGAGAGGTCCATGGGTACAGCAGGTGGGGTGCGTTGGCCAGCCTGGAGAGGAGAGTCCGAAAGGACGTTTTCATCACCGAAGGGAACAAAGGTGAAAGGCGTAGGGATGATCGGATTCGCGGCGGCAAGGTCGCGAGGGGGGACCCAGCGGTCGCCAAGAGCGAAGGGAGTAAGAGCACGAGGGAGAGTAGCTAATGAAGCGGGAGCGTCGGAAGCGGCGGCCATCTTCGGTTGAATCCAAATTCCGTACGAAAGGCGGGGAACCTCGGAGAGAGGTGGCGTGGAGACACCTCTGGAGGAAAATGAGTGCCGAAAGCGTCCACGCTCTTGCTTTTCCTGCGCCCCGGAAAAAACCTCCAGGGGAACATCACATTGGGGAGAATGTAATGCTAAATTAACAGGTTAAGATGTTTTGGCAATAAAGTTTTGGTGTTGCGTACGTTACAGTAAGTCAACATGAATGTAAACCAAAGTAAAAGTGTCGAAAAATCGGTAATTAGCATCCCCTGGTAAGTTACTGTTTTTATGTGTCATTGAAAATATACATTACCCGTCTTTTATTGTTAGCAAGACCGTGTCAAAGTTGGCGGAGGGACAAAGGTTGACAAGTACCCGTGCTGCAAGCCGGAGACCCCAGAATCTGAGATTCAGTGAATCGAACGTCATTCCGAAGTGGGGATCATGTTGTAGTAGAGGACTGCAATGACGACGGTGCCCAGAGAACGGCAGAATCGGTAACCGGAACTTCCAGGAAGGGGAAGCGTGAACAGCAGAAGGGAAGACGGTTGAGCGATGGGTCCAAGGAATGAGCTTAGTATATAGGAAAAATGGTAAGTAGAGCATTGTCCAGGCGGGTCTGAGAAGAGGATGAGCAGTGAAGGCAAGTGGCGACCAAGTATCATCGACAGAAAATCTTTGGGGCAGAAACTGTTGCGTTTTGACGTATCGTGGGAAAGGCGTGGTAACCGTCTAGTAGTTGCAAGGCGTGTGGTAAAGTGTTTCGTAAGGCAGAAACTGAGGATAGGTACAGTTGAGTTAAGTATCATTGTTGTAGGTTATCATCTTTTGGCTTGTGAGACGTGGCCGTTTAAGTTTTTTTTTTTTTTTTTTTTTACAAATAACAAAAGTTTCTTGAAGGAACAACGTGGGGAAATAAATTCCGAGGAACTGGCACTGCGGCTGTTCGCAATTTAAGTCTCTAAAGGGTAAGGCGCGTTGTTAGTACTTATCGCTCACAGTCCAGGAACATGTAGAAGGTGCGACCGTGGTGAGAGGCCAGTTCCTCAAAGCCATGGTAGAGAGGTCCAGGGTATGGTGGAATCTATATCATTTAAGGTAGGGCTTGGAAACCGAGGGCTGTTCTAGTTGCTTTGTACTGGCAGTCCAAGCATGGAAAGAGTGCAGATGACAGCGTGGAGCAGGGAAGCAGTCCCGGAAAAACTGGGACAAAATCAGAATCACTGGCGAATTGCCACACACTAATAGCAGAAATTTTTGGTAAGACAAGGGTAGCAGAAGCGGACGACCAAGCGCTTATGAGGGGACTGGAGTCAGGCAGGAATCGTGAATTGGCGACCGGTGGAGCAATGAGGACGCTTGCACGCGGTACCGTGTCCGGTGGCATTGTTGAGGGGAGAGGAGAACCGACGGAGATTACTGGGACCGGCGATGTGGGCGGAATCACCTATGGAAGTTGTTTGGATGGTTGTGCTGAGCTAGGCTTGCGTGCCAGGCTACTTGAAGTTGTGGTGCGGAGTAGCTCGGCGGAGACGGCGTGATTTAGAAATTGCTGCATGGCATGCCCTCCAAGCAGCAAGTGATTGGTCAAATGGAGACATCCAATTGAATGTGTTTGAAGATAAAATGTCTGATACTGGTGGAGTCATGAGGATTTTCTGAAGGCGGCCAAGCTCATCTGCAAGGGAAGAATTTGACTCTTTGAAGAACCGAATAGTAGTTTCTTGTTTGCGACGGGTTGCACGCAAGGAAGCTAGATCTTCAGCCTCTGCTCAAAGAGTCAACAGTTCCAGCCTGTCGGCGTGATATTGAGCCAAGTCGACAGAATACTGCCGGACGGTTGTCAGAAGAGACGCAACGTTAGTTATTAAATTGGCCGAGTGCTTGTGGACCGAGCGAAATGTTTCAGAGTGGCACGAATAGTGTCAGATGATAGAAAGGGTGAACCAAATGCTTGAGGGAGATCAACTGGGACTGTTGAAAAGGGAGCAGATACCGACGGTGGTTAAGAAGGTGGGACCGTGGGTGCCGAAACAAGGGGTGTTGATAGAGATGATCTTGTGGAAGCGTCTGGTTGCGGTACTACTGGAGGAGCCGATGGAGGCGGCGGTACGGTACCGGTGATTGTGAGGATGATTGCGGAGGGACAGTGACAGTTGAACTTAGCAGAGAAAAGGGAGGTCCGGTCTTGGCAGATACTAGTGGTTCCGATGGACAAAGTTCGGCAGACAGGGTAGTAGGAACTGTGGTGACAGATTTGGGAAGCACATTTTTTGGTCCGTACCATTTTACGCCTGGAGTAGTTTTCGCCCATACATGTGAAAATGTAGCCTTAGAAGGGACCGCAGGAACCGATGTCGGCTTTGCACGACTAGTCTTAGACTTTTTTTTAGATGAACTAGACGATGACGAAACAGCTGAGTCAGTCGACTGGAGTGAACGCTTTCAAGTTTCTTGGGCAACGCACGTTTATGGGGTTGCTGGTGTCGTTGTGCGATCTATTCCCAAGTAGGTTTGTCGATGGTGATACAGGTGCTGCAGTTGACGTTATATCAGTTGCAAGTGCGGTGATAATGGCAACAGGGATGGGGATCAAAGTGGGTCTTGGAACCGGTGAATTCAAGACAGTCGCACTTTACTGGGTCAGGACAGGTAACTGGAATCACAGGAACAGAAGGAGTTGAATGTTCGGGCAAGGCTTCTTTAGTTGGGGAAACATTCGAAGAACTGTCTGAGAAAACCGGATTCACGATGCTAGCTGAAATGAAGATAGTGTAACAAGAAAATGGTTGCGCGGGAAACCAGATCGTGGCGAGAATCTCGCTTGAAACGGGACACATGGCATTGCCTGCGAGGGAAATAAATCCCTGTAGAATGGAAGGCCCGGATGAAGAGTAACCGAAGTGGTAGTAACCGCGGAGGAAGTGTGTGTAGATGGGACAGATTGTGGTGTCGTGATAGAGCATCTTCTGGCAAGCAATTACTTACAATCATATTGTTATGATTTATGCAAACCAAAATTGCAGCACAAATTCCCAGTCAGAAGTAGCACTACAGGCGAATTTTCAGTGATATCACCAGTAAAGTTACTTGTGTCACCTTCCTCAGGCCATTAAATTACTTCTTCAGAGTAAAAAAAACTTTCACATGTCCATTTTGCAGAGTCGTTATATACACTATTTGAAAATCCCGTGCTTCTCAGTTGTCACTGGATGCGTCACTTGTCGAGCCCAATTGGCTATCTGTCCTGTTTATAACACTTGTCATCGTAGTGGGCCTTAGTAGCCAGTTATTCCATTTTGCATTGAGGCGTGTTGACAGATCTGGAGTGACTAGTTTAGCCAGTTGAGGATATGCTGGCTCCTGAGTATTCATGAGAGGCACACCTACATTTTGAAAATGTTGGATTGCGATGGTTTCAACAGGTCAGAGGTGTGCTTCATTGCTAGTATTTGCCTTCAACAAAATGCTTGTATTTAGCCAATCTGTCTGGTGTTTGGTATATAATTCGTGCTCGTATATAATTCAAAAAGCCCATTATCTTGCAGAGACATCTCCTCCTGCTTGTCCGGAGGGGCCTTTGCCAGCACCATTATGTATCCACTGAGGTCAACATGTGGCATAAGGTTTCCTTCTCTGTCCTTGACACACTCGATGCTAAGTCTTTCGCCAACCCTGGAGATAGTTCGCTCTGCGATGCAATCCTTGCACCTTCGCTCTTGGCTTCTTGTTGCACTACTCGCTGTGCTTCTGCAAGAGCTTTTCTCTGCCTCTTCGCCGACCTAGGCGACAACTGAGGTCTATGTTGTACTTTTACAACGTCTTGCTGGTTCCCGGTTCACCACCAGTCTTAGCACCAGAGATGGCTTGTTCATCTTTGGCGTTTTTTTTACCAAAGGGAACCTCTAGGAACTTGTTGCACGTATGCAACTACTGAATTAGGTGAACTACTCTACTCTTTGTAGGTGAAGTGGCCCGTTCATCTTCCGCTACTTTCTGGTTGCGGCTTTCCCCCACTATCGCTTCCTTGGGTTTGTAGTTTGCAGGAACCTTATATCTTCGGGCTACGCTACGGCATTCTCACTACTCGACAACTGTACATCATGTTTCGTCATGATCTCCGTTTTGTCACCATCGACACTGCTTAACACCACCCCCAAGATTCTGCCTAGTATCCTGGAGTCAACGTCTTCACTACGAACCAATCTCATTCCACTGTTAATTGCCCTTCGCATACGTTCGTTCATCCAGAACTGTCTTGTATTTGGCAAAGGTAGTGGTGGGATCAGTATCTCCAATTGACACTACACCTTCCCCCACTCTTATCTTAGCTCGGCCGTTGATCTCCCACTCGTGTTAACCTTTCTCCTTGTCACTGGTGAAACGATACTTTTCACTCTTTCTTTAGGTTTCGTGTGACTTCCCCAGTTTGGCATCCCCATTGTGGAAATCTTCAGTTCCTTGTGCCTTGCATATCTGTCTGCGGACGGTGACTTATCTTCTGCAGACACACTTCTAGTACATTTACTAGGTCTCACAGTCTGGCAGTCTCTGGTGAAATGACCCTTTTTCCGGCAAACACAACACTTTAGCTTTCTTCTATGCTTTTTGTTTTCTTCTGTCTCTCTGCCCTTTGACTTCCAATTCGTTTTCGTAACAACTGGTTTGTTACTTGCTGGTTTCCTCTCTTCTTTCAACTTCCTACAGCGCCCGTCGTCTTCCAGCAGAAGAGATCCGACATTCCTGGGCATGTAATCTCATCCCGAAATGAAGTGGTCTTAAGGAGTTCACTTTCGTGGCTGTTTGACAGTCCACCCAGTATTATGATCGCTACAAATTCTTCCGTAAGTCCGTTGAATCCTGCAACCTTAGCCACTTTCGCTAGACTCTGGACTCGATCTAAATAACTAGGCATGCCTTCCTCCTTCCCTGTCTTGCATTGCAGCATTTTTGATATACACATGGCTGTTGGTCATCTCAGTCATTGCCGGCGCCATTTCGTCTCGGTTTTCTTATCGATCGTTGCAGCCTGGTCAGTCAATTCGTTTTCACTTTTGAAAATTCGAACGCATTCAAATCTCACTTCTGGATGTTCAATTTCACACAAATTTCACTTTAAATGTCAGTCTGACTCTTGAAATCATTGATGCAAAATCTATCGTATCCTGGTATCTAGGATACCCGACAAAATCACCGTCATTAGACAAAATCCGACAAATCATGTAATTTGTTGCACACGTTCACCTAAAAACAAGCTTTTCATCAGACAATTTTATAGTCTGGATGCCAGACCCTTTGGTAGATTTTGCATGTACGCTTGAAATATTGCTTGAACAGCATTTGAAATCATTTGATCTGTACTCGTCTTCGTGACCTTGATCGCTACTAACAACAACAAACATGATGGCGGCAGCGGGATTCCCCGTCTTTTCATACTTCGTAGCGTCGTCGTCCAACTTTTTGGCTCAAAAACCTACGTATCCCACACTGAAAAGAGTAGTTTCTGGGCCCAAAACCCTTTTTGTTGAGGAATTCTGGTGGGAAGGAATTAATCTATGGGGTGGATAATTACCTTCCCTTTCCGTGGATCTTGTTCAGTCTGGCGGGATGACGACGATCGCTTGACGGCGTCACGTTGTTGCACTTCTGCAGCGGTGCTGACGATTGGCCACGCAGCTAGGGCCGTTCTAGGCTAATCGTTAGACCAGGTTAGTCCAAGGCTGCAAAGTCACGTTGAGCTAAGCCCTATCTTTGGCTCTCTGCTGGCACACATCCGTCCTCGCTGACATCTTGATACCAAGAGCGGCACGACAACACACTGCACGTGTCACAAATGTCGTGCCTCACTGTCTTTGCAGTCTGGGCACGAACCGCCAAAATGGTTCGCGCCATTTTTCCCAACAGACATAATATGAATAGCCTAGGCCTATAAAGGATCTGGTATGCATGGCAACCTACTCGTTTGAAACAGTCTAAATATACTTGAAACATAACTGTTTTTTTTGGAAGCAGAAGAAAGTCCGAGGTTTGATTTGAGAATCTCCCGAAGAATTTTGGCTTCACCGAAATTTGGGAGAGCAGAGGGAGATCTAGAAGGAGAGGAGTCTTCGTCTAACCCAAAAGAGGAAGTGGGAGGAATGGTTGTGGCAGTTGTGACAGTAGAGTGGGTGGAGGAGCGTCGGATGATGGAAGGGTGGGTTTGGGTTGAGTGGTTTCCAAAGATGGAGGATTGGCGATTGGTTAATGCAGTGAGGCAGGAATGAACTGTTGAGAAACTGGTGTAGCAGAAGAGGTTTCTTCCTAGAAGTTTTAGTTGAAGGAGCAGCGGGTTTTGGTGGGGGCATCGAGATGGTCGCAGTGACAGTTGATGGATCCACGGAGGTGACTGCAGAGGTATTGGAAGGACTCGAGGGTTTGAGGTTGAACTTACTGGGAGTGTCGGCTGAGGAAAAGGAGAAGGACGAGTACGATGGGCAAGAAGAGGAGTTTGATGATGTGATGACATTAGGTGATGAGCGTGGCGGAATGGGAGCCGATAACGATTCCGGGTTGGTAGAAGAGACTGAGAGAGCAAGCAGGTGTTCTTTCTCCTTTTTTCATCTCATTTGACCAGACCTGGTTTTGGCTTCCAAATTCTTTTTGCAGATTAAAGGCCAATCCTTTGGTGGGAATGGAGATACAGATGGAGCACGATTCATCATGGAAATTGCAGTTGCGGTGCGTTTGGCATGATATGTGTGGATCATAGCTTTTCATGTTCGAAACAATTGCGGCACAAGTGCAAACTTAAGGAATTTTCACTTTGCACGGATTAGGGATGGCACGATACAACAAATTTTTATCCTGATAAAATTTCTAAAATAATCACATAGTCGAAAATATCTCGATAAAACAAATTTTGAGGGTGAAATAACCATTTTAATTTTGTTAATTTAAAAAAACCTTGGCTGAAGCCTACAGTGCAATTTGCATGATTGTTCACGACTTATGTGGCACTCACCATTCGGCCAGTAGACATACGAGTGGGACTTGTGTGGCACCACCATTTGGCCAGTACACATGAAAATGCGCTTGCCATTGTTCATTGCGTCCTCATCATGCACCCATAATCTAGCAGTTGTGCTGTTACTTAATGCTTATATATTGTTTGCATTAAACTAACTTTGTAATCAGCTCAATGGCTAGCAACAGTATTGCACACTTGGTTGGAGAGCCCTTGTAATTCTGCACGCAACACCACAAACCACTTGTTTCTAACTATTACGGTTTCCGAGATATGACAATTTAGGCATCGGAATTTGCACAATAATTCGATAACTCAGAAAAAGTGCGATACAATATCGACTAAAATTTTTATCGCGATATTATTGAATTATCGATTACCGTGCCATCCCTAGCACGGATCCCACCCTCGAATAGAGGTGGGACCAGAAGAACCACCGCTTCGTTTGGGCGCCACCAGAGAAACTTTGAAAACCAGGCCAGAAAGCCCCGCGCTCAAGACCATGTTGGGAAAAGGGCGCAAGAATATAAGAGGCGAAGAACCAAATTAGGGCGGGGTGTGCGAAGGTCACAGAAGGCAGGAAGCATGGCGAGGAGAATAGGATGGATAGGCGTCAAAAGCGTTGAAAGGAAACGAGCAGATGGAAAATGGTAGTAAAAGATGGTTTACAGTGAGGGCGAGCAGCCCAGAAGCAGAATATTTTCAGCCGTTCTGCGACAAGCTTTTTACAAACTAAAAACGGTCTGCGGGAAGAGGTTGGTGTCTCCGGGTTGCAGGTAGGGTGTGAAGGTGGAATTTTGCATTGTGCAAAATTTTGAGTTAAGCCCATTTAGGTTCATGAACAAGTTTCTTACGAAAATTTCTTTTCCAGACCTTTGTAGGTTGTTTTTGCCAAACAGGCTAACAGCAAGAGAAAGGGACACAAGAACCATCAGGGCAAACAAAGTGCAGACGGTCTTTCGGAGAAGGCGGTCGATTGGAGCAATTTTCAGAGAGAGAGAGGTCGGAAGACAACAGGGTCTTTCAACCAAAAGAAGAAGGGGAACAGTGAGTGATGTTGGTGAGCCGGAGGCTGGAGGAACAGAGATAACTGGCTAACGCCGTAACACCATTTACAGAGGGTCTATGTCGCACATGCACAAATGGATTCCGTGGCTGTGCGGATCTAAAGAGTTTTAACCCATAACCGCCTGAAAAAACTTTCAGACCCTTTATTTTAGAGTCCATATGGCACTTGGGTCGGTTCTCGGATTCGAACCGGCATTCTCTCGGTTTGGAGCCGACAACGCTGACCACTGGGCTGTGACTGCCCGCTTGGACCCCTCACAAAGCTAGCGCTGGGACCTAGTTTTTCGCTGTTATACGTTGAAGGCGTACGTTCGTATCTAGGCGGTTATGGGTTAGCTGAGGGTTGAGAAAATACTTGATTGCAGCCATTAATCCTTCAGGGGAAAACAGCATTGCAGGAACTAAATGCAAAAATTTAAAGGTAGTGGATATTTTCGTAATGTCAACTAGAAATTAACTTTTTGCCATATCAAGTTACAAATCACAGAGATTGCTTAACAAGAAAATTAGGTTTTTTTTTTGTTTCATGCGTGTCACACACGTGCGTAACCAAATCATTTCTATATGGGACACACAAGAGCGAGTCAAAACTCAAGCGTACATGCAAAATCTACCGTATCCTGGTAGGCCTATCTAGGATACCGACAAAATCACTGTCATCAGACAAAAGCCAACAAATCATGTCATTTGTTGTAAATTTTCATCTAAAAACACGCTTTTCAATTTTACAGACAATTTCACATTCTGGATACCGGACACTTGGGTAGATTTTGCATGTATGCAATTTAGTTTTAATCTGTTTCTAACTATGAGGTGTAGCAGCAAATTGTAACTATTGCTTTAATTTACAAACAAGGTAGACTTTTGAGAACACAAATTTTAAAAGTGGCGTGCAAACGTCATACACGTCAACGGTGAAATCGCCCTAACGTCGTTGGACTGCGTTGCATCAGTTCACCTTGCTGTTCACGTTGATCGCATCGGTCACGTTTTATTTGCCATTTAGACTATGAGACTTGAATTTGACTTTGCCATTTATGGGGCTTGAAAATGAATTTAATTGGTTTGGTGGCCCCTGGAGAGAAACAGTCATGAATCTCCAGGTACTAGCGAAACTAAATTATTAAATTAATAAGGAGTGGTGAGCTGAGCGACCGCCTCACACGTTCAAATATTACCGATAAGAGTAGCAGACAATTCCATGTATATCGGAATGAAAAAGCGTATTCATGTCAGACGACGATAGAGGATATTTCAAATACAATTGAAAGTCACAACTGCCTATCGAAAATTTGCAAAATAGCCTAATAGTGAAGTATTTTTCCTTGAATATGAGAGTAATTTCTGAGATTTTTGTTGCAGTGAGACTGCTAATATGTAATAGTGAATAACGCATTACACTGAGAATATCTTCATAATTTTCTTACGACAATTTTAAACCCATGGGGAACCAATAAACGGCAGCCACTAACCAACCATGCCTCCTTTAACACCGATTGAATGACCCCACTGTATTTTAACAGATTAAACTGTCAGCCTCACCCTTCCATCTTGTATTAATGATTGATTTGTCTGGTATTTGGCTTCTGACGCATAACAGTATGAAAGAACTGTATTTGGTAGGCCTAAACTAATTTCTAAACGACATAGGTCGTACCCGATAGTCAAGTGCCACATTGACTTGTTTGATTCCAACTGAGGTTAACGGCATTTAAGCATACAGTATGTTGACGATAAAAGCAGGGATGCATTAAAGAGGCACTATCACCGACATCCTATGAAAATACTGTTGCTCCATCTAACGGGAGTAATATCGTAAAGTTTTATAGCTTGCTCCCGGCGTACGAGGACGTACCAAATTTTCACTCAATAATTAAGGAGGCTTGTGGCTTGTTTGTTTCATTAAAAAAGGGTTCGTACCATTTCTGCTGAATGGATTTCAAGGACTTGTAAGGACATTTTTCGAGGACTTTTAAAGACTTGTAAGTACCAAGAGTCACGCACACCTGACATCTCTGAGACGTTCTGCTGCCCACTAGCGTAAAATTTAGTTTCTCATGAAGCAGTAGTAAAGGACACCATTATAGGTCTAATTTTGTAGTTATTTTCGGTTGGGTTATATTGATAATTGTCTCCAATTTCAAGTTATATCCGAGATGACGATATAAAAGTCTCGAAACAGTTGCCACAAAGGTTTGCTCTTACCTCTGTTCCCAGTCTCTCTTAGAACAAGAAAAAAAAACTACAAAATTCCCCGACAAAAAAAGGGGGTGCGTTGAATCAGACTGTGGCAAGCATGCCCACCTAAATATGCCTTCTAATATATTAAATTCAGTACTTACGTAATACCCACTTTATACTCTGCCATGCCAAACACTGGTAAAACGTCCTTACAGTATCACCAAATTATTGTCTCATGCTGACTGTAGTCATGGCCATGAAAAACTAGGGCAAGCTAACCTGAACAAAACTTCTAATTAAATGATTACCATGAGAGCTCGGTAGGTACCGTATAGTACGTAATATTAACTTTTCACTCTGCCACGTAACAAGTTTCCATGATTTTTGAATGAACTGCCAACCACTTTATGAATGAATGGAGCTGTGAAGAAAATAAATTTGTAATATGTAAACAAAAACTGCCAGCAGAGGCTTTATACAATTGGTATGGAAATTAAAAGAAGGACTTGCAAGTACTAAATAATTTTCCATTTTTCAAGGACTTGTAAGGCCTTACAAATGGTAAAATGAATCATGAGTACTTATAAGGTTTGTAAGCACTGGTACGAACCCTGTTAAAAGAAATGGAGTTGTACATTCCTCCTCTTGATGCAAGTGCTAGATGTTCCCAGATTCTGCAGACTTTCAATCGGTGATAGTGCCACTTTAAAGCACCAAATCTATCACGAAAATAGGCTGTAGGTTTCTCATATTTCCAGTAGAAGTCGCCACTTGGCCAGTAGACCATAGAAAGCATGCGCTACATGCCAAATGCACTTGCATCATGAACGGTTTCTCTAATTTATGTATTTATGAAATCGTATAATTTCCTCCAATCCCAGTATTAATGCAGAAAAAGCTGTTATCCACGCAGCAGAATCTGCGAGTGACAGTTGGAGGCTGCCGAGGAGAAATTTTGACTGTTTTGAAAATTTTTGACCGATTTTGACATTCCAATACACCATTTATCGTCTCGACCAAAACGCATCAGGACTGAATTGTTTAGGGGGCCGGCAGAGGGCACATCTGGAAACAGAGTGGGCCAGGAACTTTTTTTCTTCAAGGCAACCGCATTAGGCACTTTTATTCCGTTTAATTCAACTTAAACCTTAGCTTCAATGCAGTCCCAATTTTTTTTTTTGTAAAATACGTCCTATAGACACAAAAAACAAATTACTACTAAGCGCTACAAAAATAAAGAATAAATAAATTTTAATACATAAAAAAATGAAGCTGTTTATTTATTTGATATCAAGTTTAGCCTGCAATTTTTTAGTTGTTTTTATTTAGGGGGGGGAATTGTGACACGAGTTTGGGGTCAGAGGGGCCGAGGGGGGGGGGGGGGTGAAATATTTGGAGGGTCATGTCCCACGGCTAGCGCCATCACTGGTATCGGCGAGACCTTTCCATTGGTGGAGCAGCCAGATCAATAAAATAAAGCACTGAAAAGTTATTAAATAAAAATCATTAAATATGTGGGTAACCATATAGATAGCTGCAGACAATTTTTTTTTTCTGACAATTGATGTCGCAGACAGTTGCGGAAAGTCCTGCTTCTGGGGCTGTTATATAGCCTTTATAAATCTAAGCATGACGGTGACGACGCAAACCGTTTGTTTCTCCATTATACGGTTCCAGAGATCTCTAGGTAGTCGCCATTTTGGTGAGTAAGGCTAAATTCCAAATGGCGAGTGGCGACCGACATTGAAGAGGGTTGGTGGTAATGTACCCAATTTCAGAGAATACCTATTTTTCTTTAATTTCCCACATCCCTGTATAACAGTTCCCACTTCTAATAAGGCACATAAGAACTTCGCAACCCCTATCAGACAGAAGGCAATGAGTTGGTGTCAAGGAACACCAGCCAAATGCGGGGTACAAGAGAATGGAGTTAATTGTGGCCAACATTTTTCGTTTTTAGGGTTCTGAGAGGCAGATGAAGACTTTGCCCCTAAAATGGTACAGGGGTTAACGTGCTCAATGGATCAATTGAGGTACTTCTAAGACGATGAGATAAGGATCAGGGAGGAGTCGTTATTCTTCCCAGCTAAGCCTCCTATAATAACTTCATACAACTACACTTATACGACCAAGCAAATCTTTAATCGTTTTATTGGACAAAACGATTGTCTCACACACCCCATCATTCTCTACATGTATCCACTAGTAACTCGGTATTTAATTTGGCTCGTAAATACAGGTGTCATACCACATATCATCAGCAATACTATGCACATATCAAAAAGTTTAGCCCCGTCATAACCCACCAGATAAAAACAAAATAACAATAATGGCCGTAGAACACTTAGTATGGTACACGATTTTCAAAAAGGGCGCGCAAAATATCCCAGCTGCCTGAATGGTAGCCGGGGAGCCTATAACCCAATGCAAACGTAGGTGCAGCATTTACATATAGGTATACAACAAAAATACAAAAAAGGGCTATTCGAATACCGACTCCACAACGCTGTCAACATTACGAAACCTTCCACAACAATCCAACATTACCAGAAACGTGATTGTAGATGAGCAGACGTGTGGCTGTTGCACTGCTTGCTAGGCAGTCGGGTCCGTCAGCTACCGCCACCACAGCCAACACCAACCAAATCCTGTTGACACCAAAAATAGGCCTACAACCATCTCCGGTACATCGCTCGTAATGGCTCAACAGCCAAATACAGGCGCTTATGAAGATGTTAGTTAACCTTAGAAGGCTCGTAGGCTCATGTTTGGTCGTCGGATCGCGAAATCTCGGGGTTTTCGTTGTTTTTCGAGCGAGTTTTTGCGCGGCATCTGTGTGCCACCAGTCTCCAGTTGTGTAGTGTCTCTGCCAGTTCATAGATGTCATGACTGGCTTCGTAGATCGCCGATTTCCCAGCCAAAAACTCCGTGGCCGCTTCGCTCGCTTCAAACCACTTTCCCACCCGGCTCAACTCACCTTTGCCGATATTCTTGCTACTTTTGTCAAGTGACTTTAGACGCAACCGGGCCGCAAGAGAGGCTTTTTCGTCGATTTTAACATGGATTTCGTGGTCACTCTCTTTTGCCCCTTACTTCAATCGATGCTCCTCCCAAATCAAAATGGCGCCCAACCACTTCCCGCGCAAACGGCAATTTCAAAACAGAGCCGCTTCACCGCCCGACCGACACGAAATAGTGCCGATCAAAATATTGAATTTTGCGTACTATACGTCATTAAAAAATACAAAAAAAAATAGCCAGAAATTATCGTTACCAGGTCCTTAATTCGTCATGGCAATATTTTTGCAAAATGGTAGTTTTCAGTCAGATTGCGTGTACTGCCACTTAGATATTCGACATTTACTAACGCAATCAGTTAAAAGCAATTATTTTAAGTCTTTAATTTTAATGCTATATACTGTTGCGGACAGGCACGTCCATTTCGAGAGGTTCGATGTGATTCCGTTTATGTCTTTAAAACCTTTAATACCAAGATGCTGCAACGCGTATATGGATTGTAGAAAGCGATGACGTAATGAACTTGGGTGAGTGGCCTCGACCTCCCAGCGTTTTGCTGCCCAACCTCCCCATTGAAAGAGATGGAACAGTCTTTCGGAAACAGGTTTAGTTTTAGCGTCGCTTCCTTGCGGCGGTCTGGGAACGATGAGTATTTTTATACAGTTCATAATAACCGAAGATCATTTTAGACTCGCGCTGCAGGACGTTATTTTTATATACGGCACACAAATGTTCATTGTTTATTTCTTGCACTATTTAGCCTAGGTATCTATTAATCATTATTAGGTTTATTTCACGAAGAACACAGAAATAAGGACAGGCGTTGTGAAAATACACTAATCTTAAAGAAAAAAAGACAACTTGCCCAACTGGGACTCGAACCGACGACCTGTGACGTCTTTTTATCTTGTTTCCCAGCCACAAATCCCTGACTGAATATGGGTGGTTAGCCTAACAGGGTTCATATTTTCGTTGAATAGCCGTATTTTTCTTTAACGCTCCACCGGTTTAAAGGGGCCTCAAAAACGTTCATCGTTCAGGGCCTCCATTTAAATTGATACGGTTCTGACTCGGTATACCCTCCAACGAAAAGATGCACGATGAATGCCAATACAATATTTTTCATCTAATAGGGAATGATGAATTCAGATAGACCTACAAGCTTGAAAAATTTACGGGTTTAGCTTTTTTGCTTGCTTCAGCGGCAAATTAATGGAAAGAATTAACTGCGACACTATTGCATTAATATTCTGAAAGCGTTGCTACTGCCTTGGGGATTTGTGTACGTTTTTCTCAACAATACCTCTGGTCCTTTAGGACAAAATTAAGTACAGGGTTTCACTACTTTTCGTACTTCCAAAGTCAATTTACTACTAAAAAAAATTCTGCCTCAGGCAGGGACACCCCCCTCCCCATTTGTCAACAGAGAACGGTCCATAGTGTGGATTTAATCCCCCCCCCTCCCCCCTTGCTCTTCTATAACCGGCTGTGGGGCATACTAAAGCAGTCTGAGGCTGTTAAGCGCAACATCAATACGAAGTAGTAGGAACCAACACTGTCCTGCTAAAGTGATGTTAAATACTAAACTTAAATTTGTTTGCAAATTCGAATGCTATAGCATTACTTCGGAATAAAATTAAAAATAAAGTTTACCAAAAAAAAAAGTTGCCAAAATGCAAAAAAAAAACAGTACGGTGTTTGTACATTTAGGAACTAAACTAAGAATTTGTGTACCGAAAAAAACATTTTCTTTTTGGAAAATTGCTTTTCCGTGTGTTCACGAAATGATAATAGTGTGGCAGCCGCCACGAAAACCCTAAAGAATAGTCTGCACAATTTCTTATTACTGATTGTGTACATGTATGGTATGTGTAACCCAATTCTGAATGATGCCACCTTGGCACCCTTGGAGAATTCAAGATCAAAAAAGGAGACAAAAAACGGTTCTTCTAGCATCTAAACCGTTCATCCGATTGAAAATTAACCGGTTACCAATTATATTTAGAATAAAATGTTCTTCAAAAAAGATTCTATTCATATTTTTGGTAAAATTAATCCTTCTTGCCGAAATTCGTTATATAAATTATTTTAGGCCGTTTACGCATGTTACATACAACAGTGCAAAATGTGTGTTACAATTCCTGACTTTAAATAGCTGCAGTACCCGTTCTAATTCGGAAAAATGGACATGAATAGAATTAGCTGAAAGATGAAGATGTATATTTTCTAACAAGGGTAATTAAAACGATTATATTAATTAGGAGCTAAGATACGGCAGTTTACCTACGTTGTAGCGCTGTGCTTTTTGCTCTATTTTACCACAAGTTCCATCTTTAAAATGCTGCACCACCAGTTCTAATTCGGATAAATGGACGTGATTAGGCTTAGACGAAAGATGAAGGTGTGTCTTTTCCAACAAGGGTAATTAAAACTATTTATATTAATTAGAAGCTAATCTACGGCAGTATAAAGATGGAACTTGTGGTAAAATAGCGCAAAATGTACAGCGCTACACTGTAGAAAAACTATCGTAGCGTAGCTCCGAATTAATATAAATCGTTTTAATTACCCTTATTGGATTTCGTCTAAGCCTAATCACGTCCATTTATCCGAATTAGAACTGGTAGTGCAGCATTTTAAAGATGGAACTTGTGGTAAAATAGAGCAAAAAGCACAGCGCTACAACGTAGGTAAACTGCCGTAGCTTAGCTCCTAATTCATATAAATAGTTTTAATTACCCTTGTTGGAAAAAACGCATCTTCATCTTTCATCTAAGCATATTCATGTCCATTTTTCCGAATTAGAATGGGTACTGCAGCTGTTTAAAGTCAGGAATTGTAACATACATTTTGCACTGTTGTATGTAACATGTGTAAATGGCTTAAAATAACTTCTATAACTAATTTCGGCAAGAAGAATTAATTTTACCAAAAATATGAATAGAACCTTTTTTGAAGGAAATTCAATTCTAAACCTAATTGGTAACCGGTTAATTTTCAATTGGATGGACGGTTTAGACGTAGAAGCAAAATACAGTTTTTGTCGTCATTTTTTAACGCCATCTTGAATTTCCCCAAGAGTGCCAAGGTGGTATTATTATGTTTTGGAGTAGGGACATATTGTAGAACATATCAATTTTTTAGGTGAGGCCAAAAATCAGAATTTGGCAACTGGACTATAACCCAGTTGGATCAAAATAATGTCACTTGGGTTTTAATCGATACATCAAGAATTGGTAGGCTTTCTAACCCGAACTTACGTCACATGGAACGCTTCGTGATCATATCAATAAACTACAAGGCGGCATTATCTCGACCACAACGCAATTATTTACGTACTTATTATTAAGATACAGTGAGGCTTTAATTACGATTTTCTGAAGCTTATTATAGCACTGAAACTCAACACGATTTCAGTCACGTCACACAAAAAATTAATGCAAATAAATACTGTACAGCGCACCCCACCCTTGTCTCCGACTGGTTTATGATTATCCTCACTAACCTACCTCGGCGAGCTTGGTTTGTTCGCCCACATGGGTTAGGGCGGTTGCAAACGGACCACAAAACGCGTGGCAATCGCTGCAAAAACGACATCACTATCGTGTCGGAATCGACGGCACCTTTCAGACAACAAACGCTTAAATTGGCCTTTTCACAGCGCTTCCCGACGATTCCGACCCCATTCGAGAGCAGACGTGGCAAACAAAGCCAGCTGAGGTACTTTAGGGTAAAGGAAAAGTACCTTTTACCGGAGTTATCACTCAAAAGCTACATGCGGGCGGCTCTTATTTTTATTTTTTATACAAAAATTTAGCTTGTACAGGTGAGCAAAAAACTTTTGATAGGTTGACATCACAATTTTATCTAGGCCTACATTTTCTCTTTCTGTTCAAATCAAGCTCTTCTTTCCTGATTGGCTTTGACAAATTATTGTCAGTATCGCCAGCTTTGCACAACGGATAGATGTTTCTGTCTATTTTTGGTAAATCTCGTGCATCCTCTTTGTTTCGAAAGGGAAGCAAAGTCCATAAAAAAAAATTCGCGCGCACGATTTTTGGAGATGCGGGCGCTTCTGTAAACAAAGTTTTTTGTTTTTTTTCCCCTTAGCTTACCAAGCCAACCGATCACTCAACAGGCTGAGTGGAACTGAAATCGCAACGTGACGCTGAAAGTGCCGAGTACGGGGCGCTTGCAAGCGATTTGAGGGCTTTCTACCAACAACCGCAGAAACGCGCCACTGTGTGTGAAAGCCCAGTACATTCCCATGCTTTTTACCTGACTTGCCACCGATTGCTATTTTTATGCCACAATCGCCAAAAATTGCGTCTGCGATTGTGGCGCGTTTTGTGGTCCGTCTGCAACCGCCCTTAAGGCGCATTTACGCATCGACTTGCCTTTGTATTCTCGCAGCTAGAATTTAATCGCGGTGACAATTGTGTAGTTGCCACGGTACTAACGCTGCCTGAATTAGCTAAATATAACATCATTTGAGTGAATGCCTGACAAAACAATTTCCCAGTCGCTTCTGAAATCACATTATTGAACGTTTTCGCTGCGAACCGGCAGAACTAAAGCCGAGGCCGTGTTGGAATTTCCTATGATTTTTAGCTTCCTAGCTGCGAGAATAAAAGTGCGAGTCGTTGCATGAATGCGCCCTTACTGCCCGAGGCGAAATTTAGGTGCTACGTGTGCAGGCAACCGTCTAAGATAAAGCTATATAGATCAGTGGAGTATGATGCGAAATTTTAAACAAGCTACGTGGTTAGTAATGTATCAGGGTGAACCGTCGTCACCCAAGTACCATATAAGCTTGTATAAGTCAACTAGCTGAAGCCCGTGCTGCAGAGCGGATGGTGTTTGATGCACCGTTTTCAACAGTGGAACGGTTTGTTTTCTCATGTGTTTGTTGCGGAAGGCGTGTATTTTTGTGCACATTGACTAAAAAAACGCTGATTTTTTTCTTTCGCTTCGCTCACTCAATCAGCACTTCCCCTAACTCAGACTCCATGCACTTACATATGAATACTTATGTAATCCGGAAATAACGGAAATAAAATTTCCGACATAAAATCCGTACAAATTTTGGGGAAAAAAGCTGATAATCGAGTTGGTCGTTTTGTTTCGTAGTAGTCCTACTGTTGTTACCCCATCACCTCCATGATTTAAGAGCTATATGCAGGCAGAAACGTCAAATAAATATGTACAAAACAAAACTTGTTGACGATTACGGCAAGTTTTCATCGTTTCAATTCGTGATATCAAGAATGAGATATCTCACTCTTGGTGATATCAATGAACTTTTCGAAAATCGTGTACAGTGGCGATACTGTAAATAGATTTGTTATGTTAGACCATTAACAGGCACCTTAGTTATAAAACAAGTCTGGGATGCCAACACTTGGCCAGATCCCTAAAATGAGATGGCCTGATTTTAAAGTCCAACACACAACGCGAAGTTTGTGAGAAGTCACAGTATCCCAAACAAAGGAAGCAACACCAGTACAGTTGTTTGAGTCCCGGCCATCCAACCAAGAGGACGCCGATTCAAATCCAGCCTTCAAGCACACAGACTTAAGAAAAATTCACTGTGCGCACAACTGACTGTACCTTTGAGGGCCAACTGTGTGTTCTTGGCCCTCCATTAAAATTGTACAAAGAATCTAAATGGAAGACTGGGTTAGCGGCTTGAATTGCTTTGATTTACTATAGTTGTCCAATTTACTAGTAGAGATCAATTTTGTTTTTTTATTAAAGAATAGAAGTTTTTGTTAGACAATATCAGTTAGGCTATAATAGTCAGCTGTATCATCCAACAGACTAATATGCTATACAATTTTACAGTGTATTACCTCAAAAGTGTAAGACGAACGATTTCGTCTGTCTATCAGACAAGCTCAAAATTTGTATAAAACGTACAAAAAATTTTGTATAAAAAGTACAAAAATGTATATACAGTGTTAAATATAGTACATGTGTTAAATGTATATACTGTGTCTTGTGTTATTATTTATTCTCTTTTGAAACGATCTAACCTCCACTAGTGCATCTGTGGATCTGAAAAAGTTTCCAGATGATCTTAAAGTATCTAGTGCCGTTATTGATACGTCCGATTCAGCTTCACTTGCTGGTACAGGGTTGTAAAATGGGTTGTAAAATGAGATTGTAAAATGGGCCAATATGCGGCAACTACCGATTGCATCCCAAAAGTGCTGTGTTTTCCATGTAGCCGCACAAATACTGGCTTTAAATATGGTCTTATACCGGGGGAAATGCTTCCCGAACCTAGAATAATAAAGGATCTTGGGATTTGGCTGTCACACGATCTGAAATCGAGT
>JAHWFP010012653.1:0-10523 GCA_023313725.1 Lithobius niger
CCTCCTCCTCTCATCCACCTCATATACGTCTGTCTGGTGTCGGCGCAGATTTAAGGGCAGGAGGGCGCGAGCTTGCAAACATAAATGGTACACTCAACTAATTAAATCTAATTGATATTCTTAATCTGGCTTAACGAAGAAGGCAGTTGCAACGTGTTGTAACGTTTTCTTGCGGCCTGTTGTTCATCATGGCGAGTGCTACACAAGTGAGATGAATGAGAAAGTGGGATACTCAACAATAGAAATGGAAGGAAGAGGGGGTTGAGAAGGAGTGTTTAACCTGAGTGAAAACACTTGGCAAAGAACACGGGAAAGAAAGGAGGGGGGGGGGGGGTTGAATCATATCGCAAAGCGCAGCAGCCGACCGGTCTTTAAATAACTGGGCTTGTTAAAAGCTGCAGCTAAAAGATAACGTAGCTACCTTAAGAAACGATCTTTTAAGTTTTTAAGTAATCGTAAGAGGGTCAGGGAAGGCAGCAAGAGAAGTAAAAGAATGGAAGAAAAAGTCACTTAAGAAAGGATAGACAGCATCACCGACAGGAGAATGCACTTACTTAGATATTAGCCAGGCTCACTTGAAAAAAAAAAGAAGACATTACCACGGTACGGATAGGGGGAAAAAATAAATAAAAGACATATGGGCTGTTAAGTCAGAAATAATAGGTTTTAGGTTAACAAGGCATAAGAGTGAATTCTGAAAATCACGATTACTCGGCCGAGCAAGAAATACCACAATGCTTGAGTTTTACGTTCCGACAGATCATTGCTACAATACATGTGTTTTACATCGTGTTGTAAATTTAATTCGGAATATTTTTCGTAACCACTTCACCCATATGAATTCTGCCTAGTGATCTGCGGATGAATCCCGAGCACGTGTTAACAGCTCTGCCACCACGCCCGAGATTTGGTGTATAAAAAAGCATCAGCCACGCTGTTTCAAAATGTAAGAAATTGGCACCTATGGCTAAGAACGATCGCAAAACCGAAACGACCAAAATGCAAGATAATTTATTTAGTTACGCATTAAATTGGGGAGGGTGCTAATGTCCACAGTAAGTTGTAATAGTGTTTGTGTTGAAGTTACGTAGTAACTTTCAGAATTTACACTAATTTCAAGGGTTGACAATCTGCCCTATGTACTTCGCATCATCTTTTGCCTCAAGCTCGAAGAGAGGCCAAAATGCTCTGCATCTGACAGACGGACGACTTTTTCAAAAGCACACGGAGACAAAAGGCAGGCTCAACATTATGGCCGCAGGGCTGCATCCCACGCAGTGGACGACAGAACGCTCCTGTGTGGCAGCGCCTTAACATAAGTAATTTATTTATTTATTTATTTTACGAATTTATAGGAATTATTCTACCTAATTACTTCACTTGAGTCAATGTTTCACACGAAGAAACCCACTTTTCAATCAAGAAATCGCCTGTTCATCTTTCCACAGCCGTGGCGCCCTCATGGCGGCGCTTAAAGCCTAAAACACAATATCGTGCATTTTGGATGGAGCGAACGTCTCCCTCGAGACAGGAGTCGGAGGAGAGGAGGGTGCATCTTTTTGCCGATCGGGGAAGACCACAAACCCCTCTCTATCCTGAACAGCGAGAAGAAAAGCATGTATGAAGAGCTGGGCCAAGGAAATAAGGAATAGGGATGTTCAGTCATACGCTCTATTCCCTGCACAATCTTTTAAGAGATACCTGAGCACGGAAATTAAAATGAGAAGATAAAGCCCCGAGCGCGCCAGTATAAAAGGCGATTAGCTAATCATTTATTTGGTTGGAGGTGGCAACTTTGAAAGCTCTTTCCCCGGCCTTAAGGTTATCAGTTAGGGGATGGTTACTTCCTGGTTTGCTTCAAGTTGCCCTCTGTTAATAACTGAAGCGTCTAAGCTTTATTTTAAAACGCAAGAGAAGAATTTCTTCAGATTTGATGGGTTGTTCGTGTTTAATACATTGGTTTAATACAACAAAGTGTCCGCTTTGGAGTGTGAGACAGGTAATCTTTTTTAAATCCAGGTAACGTTCAGGTGTCATGTAACTTCCAGCATCAACGTTATCAACGACTGGTCATCAGTGTGCCGATTGCGTCATTACGTGACCTTTTAATTCTGAAAACACCCTTTACACAAGTGAATTGTTTAAAATCAATGAAAAAATTATCGGAAGATAAAACAGAAGGACATTTCTGAACTTTCGTCAAATAGCGGTAAAACAACGCTCCAGTCGAGTGTGGATTTCTCGGACGAATTGAGAGCGAAACCATTTTGTTTATTGTTGAAGAACTTAAGACAAATAAAAAGTAATAATATATTTTAAAATTAATTTTCTATGCAGATCGTGCTGTTATCGGCCGTCTTGAAAAACGGTGAAGTTTCATTAAAATCCCGTATCTTGCAAACTAATGGCTCTCTTTTTCTTTTTTTTTTTTAAATTTATACTTAACGAAATAAACAAGATATCATAATAAAGCCAACCAACCGCCGACTGTTAGCTTCATAACCAACTAGTTTGACATGCCCTAAAAATAATTTTTAGATTCTTTAAATCCAAATGTTGCCAATTTTTTTTTGTTTGGGTTTAGACTATACGCCTTCGAAATTTTATACGAAGGTTACGAAATGTGTGCAGTGCAAAGAGGTATTGTAATATTATTTAGGGTTTTCAAAATAGCTTTAATTTTCGTCATATTTTATATTCCTGGCTTTTATCAGAATCCAGTAACAATATAGGCATTCATTAGAAAATGCGTAAAAGTAACAATTCATGCTGCTCAGTTGTTAGTTGTAACTCACTTTTGCACCCACTCTTGCAGTTGTAAAACTGCCTGCATCATTTACACCTCACAAGGGTATATTTTCATACGCTGAACTTGTGAAAGAAATCAGGGTTAGTCTGATAGCAACCAAATATCTCGAAGGTTAAACTTATGATTGCAATGATTGCCCAGACTATTATTCAAACAGAAAGAACGCAACATCACACCGAAAGCTACTAATAAGCACCCTGAAGTCTTAGTAAATGCAACACTATCAAGCAAAAATGCATCACAGCAACCCTTGCCTGCACTAGAAAATATGATAGGCTGGCGGTGCTTATGATAATCTATATAATAATCTTGGAGGCCGGCTAAAAGGAAAACTAAAAGGAAAACCACTTATCCCCTCCTCGCGCCCGCATTGAAAATGCACTCTCCCATTTTACCTGCATGCAAAGAGGAGGCAGGCATGAGTGGTCGATCAATCTGACAAGTCGTCAGGAAGAGTGCCGGAAAAATGACCCAGGAAATGTGTCCGTAAACTTAATTCATGACCGGCCCCGTGCATAGCACGGGCTTCCACTATATATAGTGATCAATAAAATGACGTATCTGAGGATGTGAAATCGATATAGGTAACAAAAGATTCCATCATTTTATTCCATTCCATTGCCTTGTTTATTGTCATTTGTTATGTTTAGCCTTAGTGAGTCTTCAATTCGACTACGCCTAACATTTCACCAACTATACATATCACTATTGATATGTAAATCAAGCTGACAGTTTTAACTTATTTATCCAGCCAGATACGTTTTGTTATCTTGTCAAACCTTCGTTTCTGCTTGTTCCACAATACAAAGGCAAGCCGTATATAGTTAATCACTCGATCAATACATCAACCACTGCCCTAATCTGGTCGACATGTTGTTGATGGACTTCAAATAACGACTCCCATTCACAGAGAGTTTCAGGGCTCCATCACAATACCCAGCTGAATCAAGAGTAGCAAAAGGATGAACTTTATCAAACCATTCCAAGGGTGCAGTTTGTTGTTAAGTAGACAACAAGGAAGTTATTTACTTTCGAGAACAAAAATTCTTTTTTTTTTTTTTTGCGAAGAAGTAACTTAACGTACACAACAATACGGAGAAATGGTTCGTTTTTAATAATGAGAAAAATAAAAAGCCAACTGACGTTAACTCATGAGGAAGGAGTCCGGTAGAAAGGTACCGTTAAACACGAAAAAGAGCATGTAGAAGCAACAGTAACCAAACATCGCCAAGAACGGACATCCCCATACAGCAAACGAATCAGTAATGATAACCATTTATCCACGTATCAGTGTAGGTTATCAGCCACCTTTCCGAGGAGTGAGATATAACAATGTCGAGGCCCGCATGGCCGAGCCATTGTTGTATCTCTCCGAGGAAAGTGGCTGATAACCTATTCATCACCCAATTTCACGATCTCAGTCCGACAACAATAGTACCGCACGCACACAACAAAGAATGAATTGTGCTGACGTTCTTTTGCTCAGTAAGGTCGACAATGCGACAAAGATGTCATTGTTGACAGCATTGTTATTCCTTGCTTAGTGAAGGGTTCTGTGCTCTTGTTTATTGATTATAACTCAATTCCGAAGTGCCCCATCACCGTTCATACCGCGGAAACTCAACGACGAACAGCCCCTTCAGACAACTAATGTTAATTTTTTTTTTAGGAGAAGTTGTTTGAAGGGGCTATTCGGCGTTGAGTTTCCATGGTACTGAATCGTAAATAACCTTTACAGTTCAGTGTCATAATGTTTTCATGCTAACAAGAAAACATAAACAACAAAACGACAGCTGGAGCAAGCATAATGTTCTTAAATTCATAAGCAGGCGTGATATCCAGTCGTAACATCCAAGAGCAGGCGTGATATCCGATATCACTCCTCTTTTTGATTCTCAGTACTAAATCATTGTTACAATATCGTCGTGTTCCATTGTTGTTGAGATCGTGAAATTGGGTGATACTTTTAGCTTTCCTCATTGTATAACAATAACAATGATTATCACCATACTTTTTTCGTTTTCATTGTTATAAAACTCAGCAATAAATCGGATACAATTGATACTTGGGTGGGTGACTGCCTAGGAATCTGGCTGTTGCAGACATAGGGCCTTAGGGCTTCGGGCAGATGACCAGGAGTGGTTAACGCTCGTTAAACCCTTTAACCCTTTTTTTATAAATCGGATACAGCATTGTTGACAGCATTGTTGTAAGACAGCAATGTTGTAAGTTTCATACATCACTTATTGCCCGGCCCGGCGGGGATAGGTTGGGCCGAGTCCTGGGTTTCTGCCGGGCTACACTCAGGTTTGGTATGTGATTCTGGATGTCCTCCCTGGTTGGTTTCATGCCCCTACGCATTCCCACGGGGGCAGGGTCACGGCTGTGCATCTTGGTCAGTTTGTACTGTGTTTTGATTCTGGTTTAGTTTGTAAGTAGTTTATACACTGAGCGGATGGCTTAAAGGCCGAGTAGGCTCAATAAAATATCAAATCAAATCATCACTTATTGGTACACTTTTACAGTTCCTATATTATTCCGTCAGCGTTCGTAAGCGTTTTAAAAACTAACGTAATGCTACACTTATAACAATGAACATTGTAATAACATTGTGGCAGCTAACGATTGTTGAACGCCAGGGAGAAAAACAATGGACAATACCAAGTAAAATGGCATGAAACAACTCGAATTCATCCACAAACGAAAAAAGTATTTAAAGTATGGTGAAAATGAGTTATTGGCAAACATTTGCAAGAATGGTCCCTCTACACTGGGGCGTCAGATTCGATAAGCGTCCTGGTCCCAGCTATACATCTCTGGCTTCTTACAGACCCAGGTTGGATCCTGGCGATGGGAAATGTATATGTACGGATTTTTCTCCATTGTTTCCCGCCCGTTGCAAGAGGGTTTCCTCCGGGTACTCCTGTTTCCTACCTAACCTAACCTCTTCTGATGGTGGTATCTTCCACTTAACATCTGCCCCTTGGCAATTTGGGTGGGTGGATGCCTCGTGCATCGTCTCTGCATTATTATTATTATTATTATTATACTTGATTTATTGTGATAGTTTTGCTTCTTGGCTCGTAACGCCTCGGGAGAATAAAACTATCACAATAAATCACGTAGAGAGGGACCATTGTTGCAAAAGTATGCCAATAACCACTACTAACAATAAAGGCGCAAAACTGACAAAAAGCACATACTTAAAATATCAGTATAGGATTAGGATTTGTCACAGCGACTGTTCCAGCTGTTGAGCGTTGTGGAATTCACCACAGACTCAGGCAAGGCAGCTTAACTTGGCTTACATTACGCAATACATACTAAGCTACAGTTTAAATATACATATGTCATCTGATTCCTTCTGTGCATTTGCGTAACTATATTCGTACAAGAGTTTTTTTTTTAAACTTGCGTAACCGTATACGAACAAGATTTTTAAGAACTCTCAGTTGAACTACATTGCACCGTAAGTCGCTTAATAGCCCTGGTAAAGCTACGGCCGAACCCCCTAAAATGCGTTAAGGTCAGCCCGGAAAGGGGGGGGGGGGGGGTGCTGTAGTAACTAGGTTATTTCACGATTTCTGACCATGAAGCATTTTAGATCGTTAATTGTTTTACTAGAAATTGACTAAAATCTTCATACTGTAAGGAAATCAATGTTTCATCCTTAAATCGGTTTTTTTTTCTGCACTAAATCAACTAAAAGCCTCATATATAAAACAAACTAAAACTAGAAAACTAATACACCAAATTCCTGAACAAATGAGAATTAGGGCATTGCGTTAATGCTAGCCCGAACCCAGATCACGTATATGAATGATCGCATAAACGCAGAATTTTCCGCGATGGAGTTCGGCCTAAACGCCCTTCCTGGAGAGAAGTAATATTCGAATAATAACTTTGTTACAGCCTACCTCCTTTGCACATAGAATTGATTTTAATAACCGATGGACGTTTACTAACAATTATGTATAAGAAACATCTAGACAGAAGTTCGACGAGTTGACATCCAACGAAGACCCGATTCACATCAACTTAAAAGAGATTACTACAGGTTTTAAAATCAACAGGAAACTGAAATAACACGTTCCTGCTCCGTCGGCTTTTTATTTCAAGGTTCTTAGCACTTCAACATTAAAGCTTGTTCTTTTCCGGCCAAACATTCCTTCTTTGCGGAAGATTGCCTCCTAAGGTATCGCATCTCCTTCTCTCCCCTCTTCTTTTTTCCTCAACATCAACACCATCTAGCTGCAACATCTTCACTTCATTGGGTCAAACGCCAACTCTTCAGTGTCATCGGTTAAATCCCTGGTGGGCGGGTAGGCAAGCTCCGTCCATCCCACACACTGTTTCAAATTCCCCCAAGTTCCTCTCTACTCCCCCGAAAAATAAATAAATAAATAAAAAAACGGATGGAGAAAAGAAGAAGTAAAAAAAAAAAAACGGAATAAAAAATTACCAAAAAAAAAAAAAGAAAAACTCACGCCAAAGATTATTTTGTCACTCCGAAATAATAAGCCTCTCTGACACTTCCTGGTTGGGGGAACCATATCCATTATTTAGAACTTCAGCTCAGCACAAAAATAGTGACAGGCCAGCGAAAAATGGCGAAAAGGACCCTCAAAGAAGGAAGGAGGCTGCTATAAGCCTGCGCCAGCCACGCCCTAGGCAAACTTCTTCGTTCCTCCGTCGAATTTTCCCGCACAAACGGACGAAAAGAGGGAGAGAGAGAGAGCGCGAACGGGCGGGCGGAAGCAGATCCTTCTGGCAGCCACTTCCGGATGGATCGGGAAAAGAAGAGACGGAAAGGACAGGAAGGAAATTTAAATCAGATGCGGATTCAGCTTGCGGGGAATAGACACATACATCCACTGCTGGTGTAGGAAACCTGAGAATAACATTACGAAGGTATTGCTCTCGATCAACCCGTACAACCCAAGTCTGGTTACCACAATTCAGGAAAACAGTGATATTTTCATAAAAAAAAAATACCCCCCCCCCAAAAAAAAAAAAACTACATCAGCTGCCAAGAATCAATTTCGGTGAAAAAATGTGCCATAAAAAGGGAAAAGATAATCAAAAATTTTAAAGGAATGCTTGCACAACGTTGTCACCCCTGCAGCAGAATCAAAGCGACGCGCGACGCTACGTCGCTGTACGGCTGGCAGTGTTGCAGTACGATTTATCCTGCACATTTTTCTTTCTTGGTCTTCTTTTTGAGATAATTTCGCCAAAAATTGACCGATTTTGACGTTCAAATACACAATTTTAACAGTTTTTTCGAGAGCTTTTGAATGGTGCTATTGTCATGACGATAGGTATGGTCGTTCTCAAGTTGTTTAGCAAAAACAACCTACGAAGGTCTACAAAAAGGTTCTCGCAAGAAACTTGTTCATGAACCGAAATGGGCCTAACTCAAAATTCTGCACAATGCAAAATTTCACCTTCATACCACCATATCTGCAACCCGCAGACACCTCCCTCTTCCCGCAGACCGTTTTTAGTTTGTAAAAAGCTTGTGGCAGACCGGCAGAAAATATTCTGCTTCTGGGCGTGTCACTTGCACAAAATGGAGATTGAGTACCGAGTAGCATTTTACAAATCCTCTCAGCAAACTTTCATCGTTTCGCAGTAAAATAAGTTACACCTGCAGGTAAAAATATCGTAAAGAACGAGCCTAAAAAATTAAATAAGTTGGACTAATATTTACAAAAAAAAAATATTTGTAAATATTAATACAATTTTACTTTGTCAACATTAACGCTGGGTAATAATGGGAATTCCTTAATAATAATAGTAGTAGAAAAAGAATTAAATTAGAGCCAACACTAAGCAGGGAATACTCCACCAGTATTGAATTTTTCCTTTAATCCCCAATTTCACTTAGTTTAGGGAACTAACTGCAATTTATTTTCATGATTTTGAATTTGAATAAATTTGTTCATATTCTAAGATATTTTTAACAATTCAAAAGAAATATAAACATCGAGGGGTGAATATGAAGAGATATAAACGCTATATTGGTAATAGGCCATGATGCATAGTAGCCAATATCTCACAAACCCGGCTGTAATCACTTTCGATTTTATGTCCTTGTTAAATATATATATATTTTTGTACAGTATCATCTATAGTTACCCACCCTGCAAAGATACAAATAACTATCCATGGAATTATTTTGTTATTCCTACGACAGAAAGGATTAATTTCAAGAAGGAATAGAATAAGTCTGTAAAGCTGGTATTGTTCAGCGCCGGAAAGCTATACAGCGGACCATGACGAGAAGCCGAACCTCCACGGCAATGGGGTTGCTTTAGCCATAAGAATTAAAAGAATCTCAGAAACCTGGTGTCGCTTCTATAGGACACCGCAGTACAAGTTCTTTAATTTTTCCGATTTTGTGTAAGTTCTTATTGCAATTAAGCATTATATGCTGTTCTTTCCCCCTTTAAACTTTATGTCTTTAACATTCTCTTGGCATTTATCCTCTTCAACACACAGGGGTCAACATTCAGTTTTTAATGTTTTCACCTACCAATAATTTATCTTACAGTGCATTAACAACAGTTTCATTCATCTCTTTCCTAACTGAAACTTCATTTTACAGCACCACCTCTACCAATTTGGAAATGGAAAGGGCACTCGTCGAATTCACGTCCTTTTCAACTACATTTCCGGTCATCTCGGACGGAGTAAATAATTTTGCAAGGAAGTACCTAGGATCTTTGCCACGCTACAATCAACATGTGTACGAGTGCAGGTCCAAGACATGCATTTCGTTTTCCGAATGCACAGTTAAAGGTAGGCTGCGGTCAGAATTGAAGTCGGGACCTCCGGCCTCTAAAACAGTTAATCACCCTGACCCCTTCTGCTTTTTAATAACCCAATTGCTTTTAAAATCTATTAAAATACTCACCTCGTGCGCCTTAAGCTGTAAAGCTTAACGATATTACTGCGACTAGATGGCGCCACGGTAGTTTCGTTATATTCAACCGAGGTGCCAGCTAGTGGCCGTAATATCGTTACTCTTTACAGCTTGCTCCCAGGTGCACGAGGACGTACCAATTATTTAGTCAATAAGGAGGCACCTGCTAGTTTGTTGTGTTAATATATTACATATATATTTATTTGTGCATTCATTTGCTTGCTAATGAGCAAGCGGGATAAAGGACTAATTAGAACGCTAGTGAGTATATTACTCTACGCTGCAAACTTCATTCGGTGGCAACCCGCCTTTAAGGGACTATTAAAACAAAGGAAGAAACACAATTTTTTTTCTTTAATATTAAAACAACCTTACCTAAAACACGATAACGGCCTTAAAAGTGTCTACGTTACACATTGATCCCCTAGAAAATAACTTTACGTTAGGTAATCGTTACAAGAATAAGAAGTCACTTGCGACTGAAGGTCGTTTTGAAACAATAAGGACCCCGATCGATACACATTATCAAAGTAAATAACGGTCCATGAAATAGATACCCCGAACCAAAGAGGCGGACGGGGGCCGCTTGTCGAAGAAACAAGAAACTCGGAATTTAGAAGTTAAAGCACGAAGGAGAATGAACTTTCAGTACCATTTACTAAGTCAGAAACGTTACTGCACAAAACCTGATCGTTTACGCGGAAAACCAATATTGATAGAGTCTATTACTTTTAAGGCCAGACGTTGCTGACTCGTACTGCCATGAATGATAGGTGAATAGCTATA
>JAHWFP010012654.1:17798-33906 GCA_023313725.1 Lithobius niger
TGTTATTTTTTAAGGAACTTCTTTTACACGAATTAGTGCGTTGCTGTTGGCTTACACGTCTTTATCTTGTATCTGATCCGTTGGAGCATTAATCTTTTTAAGGCTTACAGCAGTATTTTATAGGCTTAAGCATGTTTTTAATACTAATAACTGTTATTTTTTAAGGAACTTCTTTTACACGCATTAGTGCGACGCTGGTGGCTTACACGTCTTTATCTTGTATCTGTTCCTTCAGAGCATTAATTTTTTTTAAGGCTTACATGCGTATTTTACAGGTATAAGCATTTTATTTAATACTAATATTTGTTAGATTTTTTTCTTGGAGTATTTCAACAAATTAAATCTAACCCAAAACAAAACCTGTTAAGGATTCCCGCCAAGCTTTTCTGCCGTTTGAAGTTGTGATATCAAACGCAAAGCTGGTTTATTTAAAGTCTTAATCGGTGGGGTTAGCCTGGTAAAAGAGCTTGACGTCTGATATTACAACTTTAAATTGCTGAACAGCTTGGCGGAAATCCTTAACAAGTTTTATTTTGGGATATATATCACATATTTTGAGTCCAAATTTATAAAATCCATTTTTTTCTTAGCAATTACGAGATGAACAAGCCAATCCAGTTTTATGGTCCATTTCTTTTTTTTTTTTTTGGGGGGGGGGTGTAGGGGAAGGGTTTAATTCCGTTTGAGGACAACAGTCAGATTTCAAGTGGACTGTTTCACTGCAGTATCTGCAACCTTACAGGAAGGCTTATTCGTGTTCCTTTGTTGTTTTAAGTTTGGTTTTCCTGAAACATCAAACGAGTGCGTTTTTAACTGCAAGCTGTTGTACAAAGAATTGCTCAGTAAAAAAAATAAGCTGAAAGTGAGGCCTAGTTTATAAGTTTGGTCAATCTATATAATAAAAGCGGTAAAACGGAACCAGGAGAGGAGGAAGTGACGTGAAGCGTATTGTTGTTGATGTCCTGTAACAATTCTTTTTGCAAGACTGCAATGAATAAGGCCGAGAACATCATTCATTCTTTGCACGGTAGCAAATAATAAGGTCGACCGAGTGGCAGAATGAATGGTAATTTTTAATTGAAATAATCAAATGTACAATTGAGAAAATTGCATCTGTTTAAGTGCTGTTGTGCTTTACCAATCATAAATGTAAAACGTAAAGCACAACAGCACTTAAACAGATGCAATTTTCTCAATTGTACATTTGACTATTTTAATTTAAAATTATGAATTTTTATCCGTGTACATTTTAACAAGTAAAGGGAAACTTCAATCATATAACCCCTTTTTTTTACGGCACACTTGACGTTTTTGTTCGTAATTTTATTGTACGTCATTAGTGTATTTCATGAAATCAGTTTTGCCTGATGGTTAGGGCGCGAGCCAGCTAATCTAAAGGTTGTGAGTTCGAATCCCGTCCAAGCATCGAAAATGGGTTACTAAAGACTTACTAGCCACATAGCTCGCTTCGCTCAAGGAGGTTTGCATGAACAAACATCGTGAGGGTAAAAAACAAATTCGACGTTTATTTTTACAGTTTTTTTCGCGTATTTGAGGGTCATAATATCAACTACAGCGATGAAAATAGGCCTAACCGAAGCGCAATCTATATATATGTATACATATAACACGCTCAGGATGCACTTAGCAAAATCATCATGCACTATACTGCTTCCATAATGCTGGCTATTAGGGCCAAGTTTAATAGTTTCAAGGATGTGCCCTGTAACAATCAGCAAGAGGGCGAGCAGGTTACTTCTTGCCCCTGTAACAATCAGTAACAAACGAAATATTGCTTTAATAATTTCGCAACATAACAGTGGCGTCCTCCATTGAAAAGACATTCACCACCCTAAGAAAACAAAACAGCAGGGGTTCAAAGGGAGGGGGAGCAGGGATGGGGGATATTCTGACCACACGAGGAGGGAAGTCGGGGGGGGGGGAGAGATGCGGGAGGGGAAAGGGTTTACCAGGGGTAGCACGTGGGGGGAAATCTGACCCGGTAATGGGAGAATGTGGGGGTGGGACGGGGGGGGTTCGGACAAGGGGAAGGAGGGGGAGGGGCTTGGTACCCTTTACATTTCATGCTGCCCAGTTAAGTATTTCGCCCAGGTATGTGGGAACTGGCTAGACCGTAGACCGGCGTACAGCTAGTTTAATTATAATTCATTTGGTCCTACTCCCATCTTTGTAGGTGCATTGGTTCAAGCGGAGTAGCAGCACAAACGCACTCACGCACACGCTCATCATACGTTTTTAATGATGAATTAGCCATATCGTTCTCTTCGCTTACTCCATTGGCGTCGATCCATGCTACATATAATTTCTCTGATTTCAAAAGCATCACAAAATTGATGTACTGGTTATTTCGACGCAACGTAATTGTAATTGTTGCTCACAGTTCGTTCATCATATGTCCTCAGCACGTCTTCATTTCAACTACTTCATTGAAAACAAATTGTTTGGTTGTTTGTACGTTTGTACGTCTATTCCTCCAGAAGTAATCTACTAAGGTGAGAGATGAAGAGAGCAAAGCGAGACGTTCCCCGTCAATCTCTATTTCTATTTCTATCTTTCATACAAACCGTAATTGATAAAGATACAAAACATTAAAGTAAGCCAATTTACTACATGGTACGCCAAAGTAGCACGAATTGGACAACAAAAACGAACTCGTTTGATGCTTAAGGTAAGGCTTAACTGATCCGAAGTCAAAACAGCAAAGGAACACAAATAAACTCTCATGTAAGGTTTAGATACTGCAATGCTAATAATAAATATCAGTCACATGATAAAAGGTGACTGCTGTCCTCAAAGAGGGACCAAAAAAAATTAAATTGGTTTTTCCATCTCATAATTGCTACGAAAAAAATGGATTTCATCAATTTGGACCAAAATATATGATATCTGCCCCAAAACAAAACTTGTTAATGATTCCTGCCAAGCTTTTGGGCCGTGTGAAGTTGTGATATCAAACGCCAAGCTCTTTCGCCAAGCTAATCCAACCAACTAAGATTTCAAACGTTAAATGAAATAATTGAAAATTACGCCGTAAGCCAAACACATCCATCACAGACATTCCTACTTCTTTTTTGTTTAACTTTGCACAATCTTTCGGGCATGGTTGTTTCTTTTCGTCAGTTCTTTTTGGATGATGCGTAACTATTATGTCTTTACAGTCTTTCAACGATGTCATTTAGCTAAGTAGTAGTAATACGACGCACTCACACACCACTCATTAGCTTACATGCCGTGTTCATAAGTAAAAACTGTAAAAAAAAATACATGGAAGGTTTCACGTGAACTAAACACGATATCAACATAGTGGTATCTAAAACCTTACAGAAAAAGTTGTTTACCTTCCTTTCCTGTTCTGACTTGGGTTCAGTTAAACTTCAAGTAAAACATTAAACGAATTCGTTTTTCTAATCTATGTTGACTTTCATCTCTGGAGATACATACATTCAGGACTGAAAAAGATGGTAACTTGCGGAGATTCTTACCTTGCGTGGAAACCTGTCGTGCAAGAATTGGGCTAAAGGATCTTGACCAACAACAGACAGAAAGATAGGTGGAAGAGGGCCAAGACGTTGAAGAGCTTCACATACATTGCGACCAACGCCTCCCAGAGCTTGGACGATTCTTCCTCGATGTGTACCGCCGTTTAACTAGAAAAAAAAAGCATCAAGAAATAAAAAAAAATACCCTAAACTCCGTTCCTAATTTTATTGTTTTGTGAACTAAACTCTACAAACAGGCCTTAGAATGCATGTGGAACATTTGAACTAAATTGTGTAATGGGGGGGTCACAAGTTATCGTGGAAGCAGACTGCGGCACAGCATGAGAAGCTCCTTAGCCATGCATCGCACGTCGCTAAAACATGTCAAAACGAAGCATAAGAATACAAGATACACTGAGAAGGAAAAAAGAAAACAGAACTATCCATCAGACTGAGACTCGAAACCTGGACATACAACTTACTATCCGGTCACTCTATCAACTGCATTTCTGGGGCGGACTGTTCAATCTTTCTGAGAGGTGACCTAAAGATACAGGACGGTTAGCATTGTTTAACATAGGCGAAATAGCTGCAAAAAGAAAATTTTTTTTGGCAGGGTTAAAATTCAATTTTAACATTATCTCGTTTCATGCTCTCAAGAACCATCTACGAACATGCCAGATTCACAAAGAATTAAATTTTTGTAAACAAATTTGGGTATAGTTTTACATTGAAAATGGCGAAAATGGCGTTTTAGCCTATTTTGGCCCATAACTGTTCAATCTATATTATCGAGCTAGAAAAATATTATCTTGCGATTGCACTTATATTCCATCTGCTCTGTGAGCATCAAATGAGATAATGCTACAACTAAATTTTAAAGCAGTTAAAATATTTTTTATTTTATTTTTCAGCCATTTCGCCTATCATAAACAATGCTAAACTTGAAGCCAGCAACACATCACCTCAGAGTGACGAAATTTTTTATGTGTGATAGTGATGCTAAAAGGCAACTTTTCCACATCCTAGATATTCAGAATTCCGAAAAAACTTTTTCCACTCCACCCTACTATGCAATGTAGGCCTATAAAATGTAGGTCTCAGATACCTAATAAAATACATATTGGCAAGCTTATGTAGGTTGTAACATTGGTGCGGTGTCAGGGGCTCACACTCCTTCCGTCCACCATCCATGTTCAGTGTGGAAAAGTGTTTTTATTTTATTATTATTCTTTCATGTGTCAATAAAATACACCCACACCTACATAAAAGTTCTAATTTTCAGTACTGTATCCCCTGGGGGGAAGGACAGATTGCATCTTGACCTCCACAAGTGGCGTTCTCTGGGTTCGAGTCTCACCCGGAGTAATTATCTTTTCTTTCTTTTTCATATTAGCAAAGCTTCAAAAGGCATTGAAAGAGAGCTACAGACAAATCAACTTCCAACTGAAGGATTTGTCGTGAATGAGCAAACAAAGCGAGCGAATTTCTGTGCTCGTTTGCATTATTAATAAAGTGTTTGATATTTAAGGTAAGGTTTTATTGAACCGAAGTCACGTAAGGCTTCAGAAACCAACAGTGTGGCTGTCGAAGTTAGTCCAAATCAAACTTCACTGGTTTATTAAAATATTCAAAAGGAACATGCTAAGTACGCTAATAGTTGGTGTCTGAGTGTGCCATAGCGCTGTTACTTCACTATCAACAACGCGAGTGAAAGTTTCTTTGATAATTTTGTTGATGACTGCGTAATTGTTGGTTTTCAGTTCACTGGGGTTCGCTGGTGTCTCTGGATGGTCATTCTTTTGTTGAAGAAAGTCCATACCGTGTTCTGAATGGTCTCTGTGTTGCTGTCGCTAACCCAAATTCGACAAACAATTTAATAATTGCCACTGCTGTTCTGTTGGAGTGGTCAGCCACTGTTGCAAATCCGAAACTGATAATTCTAAAAGGAGAAACTGCAAAAATCGTAGCGCTACAAAAAGCCAAATTGAGAGTACGTCTTTAAACCCAAAATTTCAACGTTCAAAGAGGTAATGTATTGTTCGGTTAAAAGGGATTAAACTGTAGCAATTAAAACGCTACAAAAATGTTGAAGATAAATGGGATACCCTGCTAGTTTAATGCAAAAGTAAGGCTTCACGTGGACTAAACACCACAACAACATTTTCCTGTTTGGCGTCTGTTCAGTTAAACTTAAACTTAAACATCAAACCAGTTCGTTTCTGTTTTCAATCTTGCAGTCTTGTCGTAAAGGCCAGTCTTTAATGTCGACCGTCAGCTTTTTTAAGCCTTTACCTTGTGATTTATTATTACTAAGACTGACACAAATTCAGATTCAATTGTCATAACTCACTTTACGTTCGAAAAAAACATAAATTTATCTAAAATCGTAAATGAGAATTACGGCGCCCCTGGCAAAGTATGCCAAAGTATATCGAAAAGAAAACAAAAACGAACTCTTTTGATATTTAAGCCAAATTTTAACTGAATTGAATTCAAAACAAGAAAGAAACACGAATAAGCTTTCCTGTTACGTTTCAGATACCGCAGCATTGGTGTATAGTGCTTAGTCCACGTGAAATCTTACTGCTGTATTCACCCATAATACCGTAAATAAATGAAAATCATTACAACTGCAAAAATATAAATAAATAAATTCTGCATATTAAAATTAGGGAAGGTACTTTTTATAATGTTTTATTACGTCAGGTTTTAGTAGAGCGTAGATCAACCGAGGCCTAGATATATAAAATTGTGGCGCCTAAACAAAAAATTAACCGTAGCCTATCTTGTTTGTGTTTAGAATATCGAATAATGTATTTTTAGAGTGGTAACATTTAACCACTTAAATGTAATTAATGAGAATTTGACAGATATAGCCAAACACACCTTATATAAACTCGTCTGTTTTTATGATTGATTTTCATAAAAATCGATCATAAAAACTACATCATTTCATCTCATTTCAATTCATCACCCTATTGATGATACATGATGATTAGTTTTTTTTTACCAGTTTCCAGCCATGTTGTTTAGGCAAGCAGCACACACGCAGACACAATCATTAGCTTATCTATCGTGTTAAAAAAAATAAACAGCAGCCAGATTTGAGCAGCAGTCAGGTTTCACGTGGACTAAACACTGCAACAGTATTATAGTATCTAAAACCTTACAGGAAAGCTTATTCGTCTTCCTTTCCTGTTTTGATTTCAGTTCAGTTAAACCCTATCCATCTAATACTAAAACTGGTATAGGAAAAGCCACCAAGTTTCCCAAAAGGGTCGGTCTTTGAAGGTAGTGACAGCCTTCAACTAGGGAAAGGACGCCAAGTTTAATCCTATTAGCCAAGTTAATCGCACCGACTAATAGTTCGAAAGTTAAATGAAAGCGAGAAACTATACTCGCGGTTCAAGTTTTCATTTAACGTCCGAAGTATTATTCGGTGCAAGTTGGCTAATAGAATGAAATTACTACCTTCAAAGGCCAATCCTTTTTTGAAACTTGGCAGCTTCTTATACCAATTTTGGTTTTAGGTGGATATTACAACTTTCATAGTGCTGTGAATGTACAAAAGGTCACATCTTTATCTTCATTGCTACCTTTTTTTCTGGGGGAATTTTATGTCTATAAATTGTTACATTGATAATTTTTTAATTTGCCATTGCCCTATTAGCCGCTACAACAGCCAAATTGACACGATTTGGTTTATTGCATGTTCATGCTTCACATGCGTTAGTTTCGTCTGTACTACTTTTGTTTACAATAGCTAACAAATGCTGATTTTCGTTTGCTTCACTCACTCAATCAGCGCACCCCTTCAGTTGTTCTTCCCTAGATTAATGTTAATCTACACAATGAAGCTGGATTTGCTCACTCAATCAGTCCATCCCTCTACCTTTTTTCTTTAGGAATTCCACCAAGGACTGCGGTCCTTATGTAAGCCTCAGCATGAACTTCCATGTTAAAGGACAAACTTTGAACTCCTTTACTTTCGCCCAGAATTAACATAGAACAACAAAATTCAGCATTCGGGATCGTGTCGTAACTATTTCACTGTGTTACAAATTTTAATGACAACAATCGAACCGTTCGGTGTCCACAGTATGGCCATTTTTTGTTGTTGTTGTTCTTGTTGGGACTCTTTGAACTCATCTGGAGATCAAACCACTGAACCGATTTTCAAGTTCTATAGCTTAAAACGTAGGCATGGACAAGGCCTAGGGCCTTTCGCAGGATATTTTCATGTAAACTACAATATTCTTGACACGGTAAGCCAAATGGGCTAGAACATTTGCTCTCACCTGGAGATCGAACCAATGAACCTATTTTCAATTTGTATAGCTTAAAGTATAGGTATTAACACCGACCAGGGCCTTTTGAACACGATTTTGTTGTGACTGTAGTATTGTCGGCGGCAGAGCGATTATTATTGTAGAGCACTGGCAGAAATAATGAATATTGTTGGGAATCCTCACGAAATATCCCAAAGGACCCCCTACGCTCCCCTGTGCCCCCTCTCTGATGCTTGACCAACAAATTAGTGCAGATCGGGCTTGAATTAGGGCACACAAGTCATTCTTAGCAGTACACATCGAACCAGCCATGGAACCCCATGAAATATCCCAAAGGCGCCCCCAGGCTGTGCCCCCCCACCCTCTTCCCTGCTGCTTCGCCGACAAATTATTGCAGATCGAACTAAAAACGTGAAATTTGGTATACAATTCATTTATAGTAGTACAAATTGAACTAGCTATGAAACCCCCTCAGTACTTCCCCCTATTCTCGCTCCATGAGGTTGATACCCGAAAAATTCTTGTTGATCGTACTGAAAGCATGTAATTTGGTACACCAATCATTCCTAGCAGTAGAAATTGAACCAGCGATGGATCCCCATGAAATACCACCAAAGCCTTCCCCAGCATCCCCCATCCTCCTGTGAACCCCATGAAGCATCAATGACCAACAAATTCTTGCTGAACGAACTAAAAACATGCATTGTTGTAGTAGAAATCGAACTACATACGGAACCCCATGAGATACATCCACCTCCAGTGCTTCCCTGTCCTCTCCATGAGGTTGATGACCAACAAATTCTAGTTCGATTTGTACAGCTAAGAGTGACTTGTGTACCAATTCACATTTTAGCTTGATCAGCAAGAGTTTGTTGGTCAATAACCTCATACAAGTGAGTTTCGTAGGGGACAGAAAGGGGCCTTAGGGGGTATCTCGAAAGATTCCATAGATAGCTCGATTTATAAGCTAAGAATTGACTTGTGTACCAAATTTCATGTCTTTTAGCTCGATGTTCATGATTAGCTCAAATTCTGGCCCGTAACAGCTGTATAAATTACGGATGTAAGCCATCAAAACATAAAACCCTAAAGAACAGATATTAGAAAAAGATATGTAAGCCATCAGCGTCGCACTAATATGTGTAAAAGAAGGTCCAGCTTATTTTTTGGGTCGCTGGAGATTCTTTTATACGTATTAGTACGACGCTGATGGCTTACATGTCTTTTTTCTAATATCTGTTTCTTCAGGGTTTTCAGTTTTGAAGGCTTACATATCCATATTTTATACGCTTAAGATTTTCTTAGTACTAATGTCTATAAATAATTAATGCACGGTGGTGACGTCACGCCAACACATCCCCATGCTAAAAGTGTAGCCGTTATATACTGTTAATCTGAAAACCCACACACGTGACCGTGGGTTAATTTTGATAACCCACACTTTTTTGGATAATCTAACACTTTTTCCGTGCTCTACACAACCACTGCTCTACCACGTGACATACTTTGCAAAACTACCGTACACAACACAAATTCAACCAACATAAATAAGCACATTTGCACCCTGCGACATTTATCGTACTAACACGAAAAAAAAAAAAAAACCTCGCGTAGGCTACTATGCTAGAACCCCACCCATGTAAGAATGGCCCAACCGCCAACCTTTCGCTCCGACAGTAGCGAATCGCCCACTCGTGATTCCCTCCACCCCCTCGATAGTGGACTAGCCGTTTCTCGCTCGCTCGCAATTATAACCGTTAAATCGACAATGGCTCATGGATATCTACTACTTCATGCACGGTGGTGACGTCACGCCAACACATCCCAATGCTAAAAGTGTAGCCGTTATATACGGTTAATCTGAAAACCCACACACGTGACCGTGGGTTAATTTTGATAACCCACACTTTTTTTGATAATCTAACAGTTTTTCCGCGCTCTACACAACCACTGCTCTACCATGTGACATACTTTGCAAAACTACCGTACACAACACAAATTCAACCAACATAAATAAGCACATTTGCAACCTGCGACATTTATTGTACTAACACGAAAAAAAAAACTTTGCGTAGGCTACTATGCTAGGACCCCACCCATGATCCACCAACCTTTCGCTCCGACAGTACTAAAACTAGGCTACCGACACTTGTAAACACACCTAAATACACCTAAAAACATACGATACTCCAGCGAACAGCACATTTGTAACCTGGCGACATTTTCCGCACTAACACGAAAAAAAAAAAACCTCGCGTACGATGCTAGCCCCCTCCCCACCCCCATCCATGAATGAATAGCCGAATCCGATAACCTTTCGTTCCGACGGTACGAAAACTAGCCTACTGACACCTTCTAAAACACACCTAAAAACCTACGAGACTCAAGCGAATAGCGCATTTTATACGCTATATCTTATTTAAACTAATAAAGTAGAAAAAATACGGTTTTACCTTAAACACAAACGTCGGTGACTGGGACTGGATATAGGGACGTCCTCACGTACGTGAGACTTTCGCAGACAGGAAGTTTAAACCGTAAGTTTGAGTTCAGGAATTTACGTCATGTTTCACAAATAAAATTTTCAAATAAATTTTTTTTTAATCTCAAATAACTAGATATGTTGGCTCGACGTTACACCTTAGCATTAAAATACATATCCGTGAGCCGTTGTCGATTTAACGGTTATAATTGCTCTTGAGCTCGAACGGCTAGTCCACTATCTCGTGGCTGGAGGGAGACACCTGTGGGCTTCGCCCACTCGTGATTCCCTCCACCCCCTCGATAGTGGACTAGCCGTTTCTCGCTCGCGGGCAATTATAACCGTTAAATCGACAAAGACTCACGGATATCTACTACTTAGCCATTATATCAGCCAAATTGAGAATATTTTCGTTTACTTTCGTTGTTCACATTTTGTCATGTAGAAATCTCTGAAGTTCACTATTACTAAAACATCAGACTGCAAAGCATTTTTTTTTTATTATTAAAATAAACCCCGTTTGCCCAAATGAAGCTGGGATTGCTAACTCAATCAGGGTATCCCCCTCCAGATGTTTTGTTTGCCCCTTCCCCTTTCTTTCCTTTGCTCGCTCATTTAGTGCAAATCCTTCCGTTGGTGCTTGGTTTGACTGCAACGCTCTTTCATGCCTTTTGACTTGTGTACCAAATTTCATGTCTTTTAGCTTGATGTCTTTTATCTCGACACACGCTATATTGGAATTTGGGAAGAAAGCCAATCAGCAAAAGCCAGATCTATTCTTCGTGCATGTGTTATGTCCTTGCTAAACAGTTGATTGTTGATGGGTAAAATGTGTGGTTTGTAATTTTGGTTTGTATTTTGTATGGGGCGTACGACCGCGGGTCAAGGCTCCGGGAGAATAAATTGCATTGAATTTAAAGAATCTAAAATACTAGTGTTGTCACGTATTTTAGTTTACGAGTAAATAGGTTAATTTGTCTATGTATATGTCTGTAGGAGCGTACGGCCACGGACCCTGGCTTCTGGGGAAATAAATGAAATGAAATGAAATGAAATAAAATAATCCGTGTTTCAGCTAAACGCATATAGTTTTAAACCAAGCCAAGCTACGTTGGCTTCGAAATTGACAGCTATAAACGATAGAATATCGTATTTATTTCGCAGATGCAGGCTTTCAGAACTGCAGTTAAATTGTTTCAAGGTGGGCAGCAACAATCACTGAATGCGCACGCGTTCACACCTTTGCAAATGAAAAAAAATTATTGCCAACAACTAGTCTATTCACGCGGAAAATGTATTCAATACGGGCCGCGGCCCAGAGCCATGCGCCCAGTTACAGTCACTAAAAATCTAGACTACTTACAACAACTTAACGTCTACTGCCACTGAATCAATATAGCTCATGCATACAAAACATCTTTAACCCGGAACACTGATTTCCTCCACTTTGCTGAGCTGCCCATGTAGAGAACTGCTATATCATTCCAATGTGTATGCAACAAGTCTTCTGTCGCCACTTCGCTCCACTCAGCACAAAGCGTTACTTCGTCGTCTACTCCACTGTGTACATCTCCGTCCATCAGATATCACAAACGTTCCAGCTTCCTCATTATCATTTTCATTGCAAGTTACATTGCACACCCTATCATTAAACACATGAGATGTACTGAGACACTGCCACCTAACAGGTCGATCATCCTCTGTCTCAACTTCGCTCCACCCGGCATGAAGTGCTACTTCGTTGTCTACTCCACTTGGTACATCTTCGTGTATCAGATACGCGAACGTCACAGGTTCTTCATTATCATTATAATTTCCATTGTACGCCACACCACACGCTCTATCATTGAACACATAGGATGACCGCACACACTGCACACCGTACACTCCACTATAGCACACACAACTGAAGTGAGAATAACAGGGAGATGGGCTGCAATCCACGTTAAGTTCATCAACAAACGTCACATCAATTCAATTGTCGAGGATATAAATCATTTTGCAAAACTCTTTCATTGTTGGACCATTGTTGCAGCAGAGGATTTATATCCTGACGACATACTGCTGCAACACTGAAACTGTTGTCTTACCACTATATAGATAGAACCATGGCTAGGCGTGGGTTTCTTACTTACGTAAGTAAAAAAAACGAAGTCGTGGGTGTTTTTACTTATGTAAGTAAGAAAACAAAGGTCTTTGGTTCTTACTTAAGTAGCAAAAATACATACAATCGCTGCCCATGTTTACGTATTCCCAATCGTTCTGACGTATTATTAAACTGTTTCACACATTAAATTAACAACTATTAATTTTTAAAATTAAAAAAACTAAATCTAGGCATAGAAAACGAAGGCGCGGGGTATCAATGTTTACGTACCAATGTTTCCAAAATACTACGTTTATTGCAACAGTAGAAAAACCCGAAGGAAAAAGATAAAATTAATTAAAATAAACAAATCAGGAATTTATTGCAGTTATTGAATTTTAAAAACGGAGTTGGAGCAAAGAACATTCCTGCCAACAATGGCTCGTTATACTATCACAACAATGGCTCGTTACTAATAATGTAAGTCGTTGTTGTGCAAATAGCCTATATTCAACGATGTTAGGCAACAATGAGCTAACACTGTCGCTGTATTGCAACAATGGCTCGTTCACAAAAGAGTCAACTCGTCGTTGTACAAATGTGTTAGACGATGGCGTTCGGCAACAATGTGGTAAGACGTCCGCTTTATTGCCCTCGTAGCTTCGCCACTCGGGTAAACAGCGAAAGTCTTACCACATTGTTGCCGAACGTCATCGTCTAACTGATACGTAGCGCGACGCCATAACCATAAAAAAGGTACACGGATTACAAACAAAAACGTCAAGTGTGCCGTAAAAAAGGGGGTTATATGACTGAAGTTTCTCTTTGCTTGTTCAAAGGTACACGGATACATATTGATGATATTTACTGTACAATTGGGAAAATTGCATCTGTTTTAGTGCTGTAGTGTTTTAACAACAATTTACTTGGTAAAGCACAACAGCACTTAAACAGATGCAATTTTCTCAATCGTACATTTGCTTATTTCAATTAAAAATCATAAATTTTCATCTGTGTATTTTTTAACAAGTCAAGTAAAATATCAATCATGTTACCCTTTTTTTACGGTACACTTGACGTTTTTGTTTGTATTAAATTAATATCACTGGAGAGGGTGGGGGATTTGGAAAGAAACGAAAAAGGAACTTAGCTCATCACGAGTTTAAATTAATATCGCCTTACCCATCGTGGGACACATTTAGACAGCATGAATAAGGCTGACAGGACAGTTAACTAGCGGATTACCGGCTTACTCATAAGAGTTACAGGATGCGCTGATTGAGTGAGCGAAATGAACGAAAATCAACGTTTGTTTAGTCTTAAGTAAAACTGACGTCATAAATGGTCACGAAGCATAACTACACCAAAATGTTTTCAAAGAAACTTAATTTGATGCCGCATGAACACACAAATGATAGACATGACCACACCAATTTTTTAAATGATGCATCCAACACCATCCATGCGTAGCACAGGCTTAAACTAGTCTATTATATAAAATTCAAAGTATAAAATATTGCAACCAAATGTTTGAACGCCTCCCAATAAGCACTGTCACTTACAATGCGCACATATGCTAGTTTAATCTTTACTATCTTTTCGTGCTTAGCACACTAGTTATGCCAGCTTTAAACTGTTCATCCAACACAACCCATGCGTAGCTCGGGCTTTAGCTAGTCTATTATAAAAATCAAGGCATAAAATATTCTAACCAAAATACCTGAATGCCTCCCAATAACCAATATCGCTTACAATGGGCACGTAAGTTAGTTTCATCTCTAATATCTTTTCGTGCTTAGCACACTAGTTATGCCAGCTTTAGAATTAATCCGTTCTGCAGTAATCCGGAATTAAAGTAATAATACCCGAGCTAAAAATATATACGAGCGTTTCTTATTGATAAACTGCTGGCTTAGTGACTGGTGGCGTCAGTTTGGCGACCAGGTCGAGTGAGTGACTAATCGATCATCTGCTGGCTTGACACACGATTCCACGTTTCGCACGCAGTTAGGTTGTTAATTCATAATGACAACTAATTTCGACGGTAGTGTAAAAAGATAGGCCGCAAGATTAGCACGTAATTTCGGGTATCAGTATCAGTTAACGTGCTCTGATGGCTGGCAGGCACCAATCATATCCGTTTAATACTGACCGTATCAGGGCTGTATTAAATAACATGAAATCGTGTATGCGACGCCAGCGCCGCCTTTGGTTACAGAAGAGGTTTTAGCGGTCAAGGTTTGAAAGTGGTTCGTTACGGGCTTGACGGAAACGATTTTTGTTGTTTGTGGGCTGAATTTTCGTTATAGGGTGTAGTTGTAGTGTTGTAGGGTTTTAGCTATTACTTGAAATGGTGTTGCGTCACGTCACAAACTAACTTTCCTTAGCTGGAAGAGGTTCACCTTTCATGCATCAGTAGTTTGGCTGTCAGTTCCGTTTCCAAAGCATATTTTTAAAGAAATTCTGACAGCCTTTTTTAAAGAATAAACTTTTAGCAAGGGCTTAGTTTTTGTATTATGAATTTAAATTCATAATACTTTAAAACACTATTAACCGAAGCTTCCCGGGGGCCAGAAGATTTTTAGTTCACGATTGCCACTACGTTATCATTGATAGCGCCACAGTCGCAATCTTGTCTTCCCTTGCTTCTTCATGGCAAGCGATTACCTTGCAAAATGACCAAAATACAAGGTAATAAAGGAAATTTCTCTGCTGACAACTGTTCTAATATAAAAATTGTGAAGCGTTCCGACCCGTGTTTACCACCATGGCTAAGTTAATCGAAAAACAAGAAAGCTACGCACTTGCGCTGTAGTAACATCAGTCGCAAGTACTCCAAGATGACAACGGTTTTAGATACTGCCACTTCACCCTACTTTTCAATACGGCCATGTCACAGGCTAACTCGTGTAATTGAATTATCGTCTTGTGTTTTGTGCTAAAGTAAAAACGGTCACTCGATAGATAACTGGCCGTACGAGGTCGCGACTCAGAACGAGTGGCGGAACAGGAGGGTAAAATATCTTGAAGACTGCTGTTTTTTACTGCTCCTGGTTAAAGTAATTTTTTAAGAATGTAATGTTTCTGTTACAGTGACGGCGTTATAGGCTAGTCAATTTGCACTTATACCTAGAAGTAATTGTAATAGAAGTGAATTTTGCTGTTTCTGGCTCAGAAATACATGTTGAACAACATACTAAAAGTCTAGAGAAATCCAAGTGACGGAAGAGGTCTAAAATGGCCACCATCTGAGGGAGAAGGGGGTGATTTAACTCCTCAAAAATGTTTTTTATTTTGATGTAACTCCTTAACCGTCAACAAATCAAGAGCATAATGTGAAACAAAAACGTTCTGGATACAATTCTGGACAGGAAAGGTGATATACACCTCTTACGTAAAAGTAACCTTTAACCCGAAAATCGTATTTAAAGTATATCACCCAACCCTTAGTTGCATGAATTATTTTCTGATACTTTGTTTTTTAAGGACCATGTGGTCAGTCGTGGAATTCGAACCAGCACTAGCTTGGATTGGAGACGAGGACGCTGACCACTAGGCTGTTGCTGCTCGCTTTGCTCGGGGTGCCCGGGGCTCCCTCCCAAAGCTTGCAGTGCAAGTTGGGACTTAGTTTTACTGTTGCCTACTGTATGCAACACACAATTCGCGCGAATGCTCCTTTTTTCAATAGGTTGTTGAATAGAGATGCTTAGGATTTTCTGAAGGGTTGGGATCTATTCTTTCCATCAAT
>JAHWFP010012655.1:8324-22411 GCA_023313725.1 Lithobius niger
TCCTTTAAAATTTGTGAACTAGGACCATATTTGGAAAATTGTTTTTTCGAGCCCTAGCTGATGCAAAATCCCCCTCCTAAAATTTCATCTTGGATCCGCTACTGTCCTTTACTCATTCAGAAGTCGATTTTTGGAAGTTTCACTCTTTAATTTGATCCTAAAAGTTTGGCTCGGCACTAAACAGCAGGTCTTGAGATTGAACCGGCGGGACAGATAAAATGAGTTAGTATTTATTCATTTGTTCTCACAAGTACAGTCATCAATACTAACTGTCAGGGTACATTTAACCCGTTACTTTTTAAATTGAATAAATAATTATGTACAAACGGTTGCAATAAAGGTAGGTCGAAAATAGGCCAACAGCGAACACGTACAGCAGAAATTATGAACTGCATTAAGCTGCTTTTGTACACTTAGATTACATTCGAGTGACATTACTGTCTCCCAGCTAAGCCCGCCCACGCACAGAGCGACTTTGGCCGTGCGGTCAGTTTGCAGCAGCCAATAAAAATGATTAGTGCGTGGTTTTACATAAACGGTAAGCATTCTCATTGGCTGCAGAGACCTGGCCGCGCGACCAAGCCGCTCCGTGAGCGGGCGACCTTAGGCACACGTGGCGTGTCGCCTGTGAAGAAGCAAGGACAATATCAACGTCCATCCTATCTAGATAAAAATATATGGCGACCACTGTGTCCTTACAGCAAAGAGATTTGGACAGGCATCTGACGAAAAGCAACAATGCGACGGAAAGGCTGAAACTTCGTTTGAACGAGTGACTTTGGTCGCCTGACAACATAAAAATCACGATACGTGACACGGCTTAATTTATACTTGTAGAAAAAAGGTGTGAATAACGTTGATTTTTGCCTAATTGCTATTTCTAGCTGCTAGTGACTTTCACGAAAATAGTTCTGCCATACAGTGCAGAAAGTTTGAATTGATCAGTTACATTAGATTAGAAATATACGATGCAAAGTCGAGGCTTATAACGCACCCCTCCCCCCCCCAAAAAAACAAACCCGCTAAAAACAAATAATCACCTCCAAATATCAACTCTAGCCTTGAAGCATATATTCATAGACAGAGCTGATACAATGTGCTTGGGAAGAGAATTCCAAGAACATACACAAGACTTGACGACAGTCAAGTCTCGAAACAAGACCCCGCAATTTAAAGCTATTGCCACGATTACAGTTGAAACTGGAAGGCTCGATATCAAAATCTGACAAGTGAGAATAAGATCCCCCATGTCAAATCAGTCACAAAGAGGGGGAATATTGAGCGGTTTAAGTATAAAGAAATTGACGACTGACGAAGAGGTGAGCTTTTGTCTACAGTTTTCAAGTTTGTCAAAGTGTGCGGCATAAAAAGGTCTGCTAACTTTGGGAGCAAGAACCAAGAGCTAGTCTCAGAAAAGTCGTATACAACAAGGCGAAATGAGATGCGTCAAGAATAGATAATTTGTTGTTAAACACAAAATAAGCCAGCCGTATAAGTTCTCTTCAACTTAGACCAAAAAAAGCTGATGTCTCCCAGAAAGAAAACTTTTTAACGATTCCTGCCAAGCTTTTCGGCCGTTTGAAGTCGTGAAATCAATCGCTAAGCCCAGTGGCCGAGTCAATCCCACCGACTTAGACCTTCCATGAAATACTTGTAAACTGTGCAGCCATCTAATTTAAAATTTTCGCATAACATTCGAAGTATTACTTCGGGGATTAACTTGGCGAAGAAGTTGGCGTTTGATCTATAACGACTTCAAATGGCATAAGCTTGTCAGGGTTCTTACCTAGTTTTTTTTTGTCAGGAATCCTTACCAAGTTTTGCTTTAGGAAGATACTTTTGTCACCAAGGTATTTGGCGAAGAATGTCCCAGTTCGAACCTTGCCACGCAAATGAAAAGTAAATGAATAAAGGTGACTCACTGTACTACGTAATTGCATGAGTGTGTGTCGTTGTTGGCTTCGATGTAATTACCATTCTATAAATGTATTTTTCACCATTTAATTTCTTGGTAAGCGACGATTTTCTAACAGTAAAAAATACACTACACAATAAAAAGTTGTCTCATTTGTGTTCTTCCTTATTTAATTTTACCCACCCACTTTTCAATTTCAGTTTACGCTGATGGAAATCAGGAGGTCAAGAACTGCAATAAAAAGTGCAGTAAAGAAATTCGGCCAGTCTGCAATTCGAAGGGGTTTCTATACAAGAACGAGTGCACTTTAAGGAAAGCTGTCTGCTAGTAAGTACTGGGATTTTAAAATCTCTTCTTCCCACTTCAGTAAATTAAGCTGAGTTTATTTAGGTCTGTGTGCAACAGCGTACACGTACGGCAACGCGCAACTCACGAAGCATACACTTCGTAATGCACCTTGCTTGAATAATGGCGGCCTGCTAGCCTTCAATTACTGCCTACTCAGGAATTGGAGAGGCAGCAGCCACCAGGTAGCAGCACGGGTCCACTGCACACCCACTTGGAACCGGATTGCACCTGTTAGCAAGTAGCTTTAGGCAAGAGCTGTTGTTATTTTAGGAGCAGTGGCAACTGGATTTGGGTGTAAAGTAAAATTTGAAGAAAAATTATGGCGAGACCATTTTTAACGTGCGTCCGACATAAACGAATTTACTACGGGAAGACTACAGATCTCTACAAAACGTCTGGATAGGCTATTACAGCATTTGCGTGGCTCTAAGCATACTTTTTTTTTTAAATTAGCGCCAGAGATCTAACTTCATTAAAACAGCTCTTAATGAGCAAATAGGCCTCTATAATAAAAATAGGCCAACACTAACTTGGCAAATTGGGCATCTAAGTACAAATTAGACGCCAACAGTTTTGGTAGTTCACATTACTCCCCCTTGTTGGGCTCTCTTTTGCCTCAACAAAACACACAAAAGCACATGTTAGCCTAGATGACATTTTTAAGTCCTTGGGCCAAAATATGTTGGGTGGCTTTCTTTTTGGGTAGCGTCTTCGTCAACACGTCTGCGGCGTCTTCACTTGATGGTACGTTCTCAAAGTTCAGTACACCTTCAGCAATTTGTTGCCTCAGATCAATTTGTTGCGTGCTTGCCCAACTCGATTCCCAGTCTCTAGGATTTTGTGCGATAGTTGCAATTGATATAACCATAGATATTCGCCCTTGATTTAAAAACCAGATCCAGAACCAGTTCGATGATTCTAAAAAAATGAGTAATTAATTCCAAAGCTTTTAATTCGTTCTTTCCTTTCGCAAGTGTAAAAAATTGTTATTTCATATCGTCTGTATAAAGGGGTAACATTTGGGGAAGCGCTTGAAAATGAAAGCAATTACCTCAGTTGAACTGACGAAATACGTCACAGACAACGCGTTAGTATAGTTCGTTCATTAAACCACGGATGGATGCCACTCATTTTTCGAACGTTTTGATAAACGCTACCGCTTAATGCGAACAGTAAAATTAATTACGTTTTCTTAAGCAAGAAATAAAAAGACAAGTTCATTTAAGGAGTTGATTTCACATTTTTTCAGTTCATATAATAATTATAATAATTTTATTGCATGAAAGAAATACTCGAAGTTTGATTAAACAAACTTGTGTGATTAGCAATAAGCATTTATACATATTTATACACAATTTATACATAATCAATCGATATGTACCTTTAATAATATTAATTTACTTTTAATACACTTAATTTTATAATTTATGTTTTTTACCTAATTCAATCATTAGATTTCGTTTCAATTCGGCTTTGGACTGATATTCTAAAATTCTCTTATCTAATTTATTGTATATATCCGGTATATAATAATTCTTATTTCTTGTTCCATATGTATATTGTTCCATTGTGGTATCTCAAATTTCTGTAATGTGGTTCTGAAACGATTACTTTTTGTTTCATCATATATTTTATATTTATTTTGATAATCGCTTTTAACAATTACTATATAATCCCTTAAATCTGTTATTTTTAATATATTATGTTTTACGTGTATTTCATTAGTTCTTTCTTGATTGTTCCCGAACAAGACCTTAATTGCCTTATTTTATACTTTTTGAAGTCTTTGTATCAAATAATCCGCTGTAAAACCATAAATTGCAATGCCGTAGCGTAAAATACTACTTATCCATGCTTCATACAGAATTTTTTATTTTTTATTTGATTAAATGTTTTTAACATTATATAACTTTGGTATAATAAGAATCATAATAATAATATACACTTTAATAACCAACATCGAGAAATGGTATGGCATACGGAAAGGCAATAAACCACCTTACACCGCTGCAACGCAATTTAAATTTAATATTGTCGCTTCAAGAACTGTAAGCGTTGGTGCACACGTGGGTTTTTTGGACGTGCGACCACGCTGTGGTGCCGCTGCGGTGACGCAGCCAATCAATGCACACGTGCGTTTTATTAACGCGCGTTGACGCTGCGATGCCGCTGCGGTGACGTATGTGCGCGTTCGGTTCCCTAACTTCGTGTACAAAAAATTATAGTTTGAAACCTATGAGACGATATTGCTTTTTTTCGCCTACCTCGTGAACAAAAAATATATCTTCAAACCAATGCGACGATATTTGGTACATTCATTTACTGATTTAAGACGTACCAGGGGAATATATTATACATTCTTCGCAGATTAACTAAAAAATTCAGAAACGTTCTTTATTACTTACCAGTGAGTCTTCAATCATTTCTGCAGCAACATTTCGTACTTCAGGATAGTTCTTTACTCCATGTCCATTTCTTCGAAATTGGACGTCATTTTCGGTAACGCTTTTGCGATAAACGACGGACGTGTGCACCGCTCAAGTCACACAAGGTACTCAGAGACATAGGTGGGTTTTTTAAACTCTGCGGTACCGCTGCGTTGACGGGGGGAATTGCGGTGGCACGTAAACCAAACCGGAAATGCGGTACCGTAGCGTCGACCGCAAATGCGGTACCGCACGTGTGTACCGGTACTAAAAGAGGGACTTTGTCAAGGGCTAGTTTAAAGGCTCTCACTGAGGCTAAACAAACCACAACATCAGGAACCGAGTTCCAAGGTGCAACCATCCTCTTCCTAAAAACAAAATTCAATCTACCTTCAAGTCTGTCGAACGATAAACAGACGATGTTTTGAACTACAGAAGTTTTAGAAAACGAATGAAACCTCTGCAGAGCAGAAGCAATTGTCGCCACGTTCGCTGCGGAACTCATGCATCCAGACGCAGTCGTTGAGGATCGTGTCGGTACAAAAAAGGGCCTCTTCAATCAAGTGAAAGTTGCGAGTGCGGATTTCTAAGCCTAAAAATAAACAATTGTTTGTTGTTTGCTGGCTGTTGCTGCAATTTTCTGCAAGTGAAATCTTTTCTTTTCCGATTCATAACCACAATATACGTTTCGCAGCGTAAGGGAAAGGACGTTTTTAGCAGTTGTTGTTGCTCGGCCGGTATCTGGGTGACTTTACTTGTACGTGTGCATACAACACGACACAAGACGATCTGAATAACAAAACTAACGTTATGTTGCCAATAAGGATGGAATTATGAATAATACCTACTCTACAATTAATTTCTATAGGTTTAACTTCCGTCATCGTTGAGAGTGCTGTCCCGTGACGGGCTGACATAATGCGTGAGAAGCTGCAGCTTGACAATGCAGGCAGCCACTTCCACCAAGATGGCCGCTCGTAGTACGGATAGCGTCTTGTCTTACTGGAACTGCTCTATACAATTCTATTGTCGTTTTACGCCGTTTCGCGACCCCTAATGCGAAAAATCCACGGTGTATTAATTTTTGGTATACTCATGTTCCTTTCCAGGAGATATTAATCCTAGATAATTGTTTTCATTTTTCAACAGCGATGATGATGTAGGGCGTCAAGTCAAGTGGGAAGACTGCAATTTTGTAGGCTGCAACCAGAGAAGAATATGTTTTTTGAAAAGGAACCCCATCTGTGGCTCGGATGGGAAATGGTACCCCAACGAATGTTTCTTAATCGTTGCATCCTGCGGGTAAGTTAAAATTGAATTAAACTTAAAAAGCACCTGTAGAGTGTTACAAAGTAAAAGGGGAAAATACCGGCAAGAGGTGTTTACCATGGCGTGAGTGAGACAATGCAATTCAAAGTTCACACTTCACCACTAATAAATGAACAATTTTAAACTCTATCCACTTGAATTTTCGGTGGAATATTGCAGCATCCCCTTCCTCAGAAGTCCAGGAAAAAAACGAAGTACTAAACGAGGTCATTGCTTCAGGCTGTGTCAGAATCTGAATTAGAATTTGAACTTGCCGCATTTTCCGTTGGACCACTGATCTTTATCGCGCGCTCAAACTCCTATTTCCATTGCCTGCTGCTCGCCAAAAATCTCAGCAGGCAATGGAAATCGGAGTTTGAGCGCGCGATAAAGATCAGTGGTCCAACGGAAAATGCGGCAAGTTCAAATTCTAATTCAGATTCTGACACAGCCTGAAGCAATGTAAACCGTACTTCGTTTTTTGCCTGGACTTCTGAAGAAGTGTACGCTGCATTATTCCACTGAAAATTCAAGTAGACAGAGTTTATAATTGTTCATTTATTAGTGGTGAAGTGTGAACTTTGAATTGCAATGTACAAAGTAAAAGCCAGAAAGTGCGCAAACATACTTTAAAACTCGACGTTTCGGCTCATCTCACAGCCATTATCAAGAGAAAGCAAGTAAAAAATAATGGAAATAACACAAGAAAGTCATGAATCAAGCTGCAAGTAAAAGTCCATCTTAACTAGGCACAACTTGTTAGGACGTAGTAAAAACGGCTGTGAACTAGATTGTACTTCAACGTGTGCTTGTGGCTAGCACCAAACGAAGTTAATACACTTTTTCAATTTTTTTCACATCTCATCATGATTAAAATTTAAAGTGTGCGCGGCCTATCTTGAGTTCGCCACAGAACGAACACAGATAATCGATTGTACGTTTTTGGCAGCAGAGTGCCTTGTTGATATCCAAGATGGTTACAAAAACAATGGCGGCCGTCGATTAAAGCCCTAGACCTAGTCGCTCGTAAAATACTTCCAGGACTCAAGATACGCCGCGCACACAATAGTATATCTATGTGGAAAATAACCACACCTTCGCAGCACTGTGGTGGCTAAATAAACATAATATCAGTAAATATTGGCAGGAGTGACAGAGTCTCTAAATCAGTTTCACCACACATGTTTCAACACTTGTACTATATCACAGCCAGTTATCCTACGGATGATCTTTATTACTTTTACGGAAAACTTAAATTAAAAATTTCGCCATGCAGGTTTTTTGTTCAACAGACATGTAATTGAGTTCTTAAAGACTACAATTACCCGGCCGAGCGAGAGATGCTAAAATACATTAGTTTACTCCGCATCGAACACCGAAGCAAGCAAACGACTCGAACAACGGCCTTTACGAGCGTATCTGGGTAGCTCTGCCACCGCGCGCGAGATTTGCAGTAGAAATGAAAAAGAAGCGACCGAATTATTGCAAAATACGTGAAACTGGCATTAATAGTAGTTTTTTTTTTGGTTTTTACTATTTGTAATTATTTTCTGCATTCTTCACAGTAAAAGAAGTTTCACTATGTATTATGACAAATGGCTTTGTGCTGTTCAAGTAATTCTCCGGGCCACTAACCTTATATATCGGGCTCCTATACCATTGATATTACAAATCGGCTGCAGTACTGCAAAAGTGAGGTAGGAATTTCATCGTCGAACTCCTCAATCTTACGCACCAAATCTCCTTTGTCGTGAAATTTCAATAAAATCAGAACAAATTTGCGAACGTTATCGTGCCCAACCCGATCACACAAACAGGCGCACAAAATCTAAATTCGGTCAACTGAAATTTTTCAGACATAATTTCTCTCGTGCTGTGTTGGTTCAAGTAAACCGGAAGTAGTAAGCAACAGCGTTTAAACGAGCTTCAAAAGAGCAACGAGTGTTTGAGTTGTTCAAACCATGGACGATGAACAGAAGTTGCTGCTTTGCCCCATCACTTCCTGGCCAGTTCGCCCGTGCGCCGGTAGTCAAGCCAGTAGTTTAGCCATGCTTCGGTAAAGTAAGAATTTGGTAACGTTGAATGACCTGAACTGGAGACGGGAAGCAAGAACAGCATATTTATCCCATATGATCTTTGGACAAATGGTAAATACGAATGGAGATTTACAACAAGCATATCCTCACATCAGCCATTAATAAGCTCATGAATAAGCTCCTGACAACGTACATTAATGCAGTCGTACAAGAAAAGTCATTAAAACGGACATTGAAACAAAGATCTAGACACACTAGCGCCAAGTTAGGCAACAAACACCACAAGAAAAATCACATCAATTCAATTGTCGAGGTTATAACCCATTGTAGCGTGACGCCATAGCGTCAGTGTCTTATATCCTGAAGCATAGTTGGGCACATTTCAGGTACTTGGGGAAAAATAAGAATGGGATACAAAAGCTTAAAATGTGTTGAAATCGAGAGCAATGACCCACCTGACAAAAATTAACTCGTGTAGGAATGCCAGCTAAGCTGCTTACAATGCAAAATCTGACCCTCAGTTGAGGGTTGTTCGGCCCTTCAAAGGAGTCATATCAACACACTTAAACTAACTAAATAAAACAAATTACAACAAAATTAAAATCAAACCAAAAGCCTATAAAGAGGTGACTGAGTTGAGAATGGTTCGGCCTCTAGACAAAAGTTAGTAGCAAAGTGTTGATTCTTGTTGACGTGGCTCGTTATTACACATCTGCACGGTATTGGAGTTGAGTCTAGAACACAATTAAAAAAAAATAAGTGATATCATATCAAAAACCAAAACTGGTAAAAGGGGCCGCCAAGTTCCGAATGGTTCTGCCCTTCAAAGGAGTGATATCAACACACCAAAACATTCGCCAACTTAATCGTATCGAATAATACTTTGGACGTTAAATGAAAGCTTGAACATTACTACCGAAAGTAGCAATGGTCTAGTTTTCATTTAACCTTCAGCTATTAAGCGGTGCTAATAACTATTTAACTATGTAACTATTTAACCTTCGAACTCGGCGAATGTTTCTGGTGTGTTGATATCACTCCTTTAAAGGGCCGAACCCTCATTCCGAACTTGGCGGCCTCTTTTACCAGTTTTGGTTTTTGATATGATATAATAGTCCAGAGCGAAGAAATCAAGTACTATAACAACAAAAAAAGCATATCTGTTCTTACAAAGTGTAACGACCCATAGTATGTTTCTAAGTCAGATTTTGACGCTGTCACAATCGTTGCTGGTGTACGATGCGGTCGAGTTGCTTATTCGGTGTGCGTGTGTCAGTTACAGCTCTACTAAATATTGTTCTATGGCGATGCTTTTGGTTTTAAAAAGGTTACAGTAAAAATGTTACATCTTTCACTTCATACGTCTGACTTCAAAACCTCACCAAAAATTCTATCCCCATAAATGTTTTTATTTTTATTTATTTATATTTTTATCGTAAATAGCTAAATAAAGATTTGGGGGAACGGGGGAGTGAACTACCGCATATCGTCTAGAAAGTTAACTTTGTTTAACTCGAAAACTGACACCAAAACCAGCGATCTACTACTTAAAGCATCAGCCAAACAGAATGAGAAACTTAATGTTGTCGCTCATTTAATTTATTTGTAGCTGTGCATTTTTTTTTTTACTTCTTCTGGTGGGAACTATTCCTTTGCTTGTGTTACATAATGTGTTCTTAGACCAGTGCGTCATTTAACTATGCTCCAATAATTAAAAGCACAACAGATGACGAGAGTGTTCGATCGATCCCAAATATAACTGTGAGAATAAATTTGTGGGGTTAAAAAGGAGCGGGGGTTTTGTGGTTGTTCACCAATGATTACGAAAACACGACATATAAGCGATCAGCAGGTTAGGCCATCAACTCATTATATGATGTACAAATGGTATGCGTGTATGTTAAGCCTATTTCCGCTGCCTTTTGAACTTAAGGTCAAATTGCCAGCGTGGGGAATCGAACCGGCGACCATGGGCCAAAACTACTCTATACACAACGTAACTATAGGTTAGCATCCGTATACTTACATTATATTAAACGAACCACTTTAGGGCCGCTCAAGTATTACGTCATCAAGAAGTTGCTCATATCTAACTTGACCCTCCCCCCACTATGTTTTTCTGTGGACGTTTTTTTTTTTGCATTTTTACACCCTTTTACTGAGATAACGGTGCTTCCATCATCAACTGGCCCCCCCCCCCCCCTCCCCTCGTCGCCAATCGTCACCATCTGGCGAATCCCAGCTTCCCGGCCCCTTCCTGATTACGTAATACTTGAACGTCCTCTGGACTTTACGAACTGCAACTGTTGTATGCTAATTTATAAAATGTATTTTTACAACTGTTCATTTTTTTTTTTCAGCCGAAAAGCAGGTCCCATCAGGGAAGCTGATCCCTCAAAATGCCCAGCAAACCCCCAAAGCCTAGAGGTGTGATCGATCGGAGTTACACATTTCTGGGACGAGGCTAGGGGCCCACATGCTGTTAGAAAGCCGTGTTGGCAGGCTTGGTAATAATCATTCATGAGGTGCATTACGTGACGACCCCTCCCATGCCCCATGACAATTTACTACTCCGTTTAAGCTGGGCTTAGAACTGCAAACCAGGCTGAAGAAAAAACAGATCTATAAATAAGCATTATTACTGGATATACATCAAATGACTGACCTACTGTGATTTTGAATAGTTCATTGCTTGTGTCGGTAATATAAATGGTCCATATACGACATTGCACTGTTTTTTTTTTTCGAAATCACTTCAAGAAAAAATCCTGAATAAAAAAAAAATGTGTGTTTGGAAACTATTTTATAACGTGTGTTCTTTCAGAGGTAACACTAGGATAAAAACACTAGCCAGAAGCACAAGAGAGGAAAACAAAACTTTATATTTCGGTATCGGAGATGTCAAGCACCTGATACCGTCATCCGAGTACAATAAAATAGTAAGAACACCTTATGTTTTGTTCTTTAAAGGGTGTAACCAAAGTTGAGGCGTAAGAGTGAAATGCATTGGACTAAACTGACAAACAATTTCCAGATAAATGTTTTTAAAACAAATTTCGTAAGTTAAAAGTCAACAATATGCGTTGTAGTCAAAAAAATATAACAACGAACAAGAGAATTATTGTGTGCGCGGCGTATCTTGAGTCCTGCACGTATTTTGTGATCGGCTACGTCTTCCTGGATGGGGTGGCTTTGATCGACGGTCGCCATTGTTATTGTAACTATTTTGGATATCAACAAGGCACTCTGCTACCAAAAACGTACAACCGATTATTTGTGTTCATTCTGGGGCGAACTCAAGATGGGCTGCGGACACATTAGTACAAATTTTACTTTCAGAGGCTAGTGTCAAGCTTGGGAGTGTGGAATGATCAATGGAGAGATGTGAGTTAAGAGAAAAAAGATCCACTGAGAGAAATGGAACCATGGGCTTTCACCAGAGGAGGGGGGGGGGGGGAAGAGATCAACAGAGAGAAGGTAGTATGGGGGAGTTGGGTGAGAGAGAACATGGCGAATAGGCAGCAAGGGGATGAGAGTGGAGGGGTACAAGTTGGGAGGGGCAGGGGTGGGAGGGTTTTGGTAATGTTATGAAACTGACGTTGAAGGAGGATGGAATAGTTTTTCCCATTGAGTCATGGCCTGCGATGTTGGTAAAATATTATTGATAACTTCGTCATTTCTTTTGAAAATTTCGAAAGCTTCGAGGTTGTGTCTAGCTCTATGGTGTTTTACAAAATGTAAGACATAAGTATTATTGAGTTGTGGTTTGTAGTCGGTTTCTTTTAGATGCCGGAAGAAGGAACTTAACTCCTTGACGCATTTGAGATCAGAAGTAGCGGCCGTAAACCTGGTGTAAGTGATGTCAAAGATAAGCTGGAGTATGTGAAGTAATGTTTCTTCAGTTAAGTTAGTTTCTAGGAGAACTTCGGCTTGTTTTTGTAGAGCGATTGAAATTGTATGAACCAGAAGAGCGTGGGAAAGGGATGGAAAGAGAGCTCGTACGTCGAATGATGTCCATTGGTCACCTGGTTAAGCACTTGTCACTTGATACCTCTTATACTATGGGACAATTGTATGTCATTGGTGTAGGTGAAAGGGGATGTTGACAATTTTAAAGATTATAGGTTGGATGAATTCGCAAAGTTGGAGGTTGGGTGATCGCTTTCCAGAAGAAATGACACGAACTGGGTTGTGCGACTTGTGTAATATGTTTTGATTTGCTCAAACGCAACGGGAGCAAATGGGTGGTTGTTGACAAGAATGGTTGTTTGTCGTTCTTTGATGATTTTGAGATCAGAAAGGTTTTTAACTTTTTTCTTAACTTTGGTGTTAAACGGCTTGTGGGTCCTGCTTGATCTCTTTGTAAAATCTTACTGTAAAACAACAGTTTGGTTTCCTATATCGGCCGAAGCGATGGTGGTATCGGGGTTTTGTTGTAACCTGTGGAGGGCAACTTTCTTAGCAGGAAGGATGTTGGGACGAGCAGTGGGAATGTTGGAAAGATGGCTGCATGGCTATATACGCACCACACTTTTGTGCGGTTGGGTTGCGTATAATTAACAATGTTCTCATTTGTTCGTTGTAAGGGCAATCACATTGTTTCGATCATCATCGTGTTCACACAGGCTAAAGGACAATTTGCAACAAACTGATCCTCGCTTGAACATCTGTAACATTTTCTGGGGCCTTTTAATCTTCAATCAAATTGTCGGTTTTTACCATTTTCCTTCCCCTTCTATTCAAGTTTTGGAGCTATTGACATCGTATGACTCTCGAAACCCCTTGACACAGCGAATCCAAACTCTGCTTTCCCACTTGCCTGACCAGTGGAAGACTGATTTTCTGGGTCATGTTGGAACAAATGGGGACGAACATGCTGAACAAGCTACAAATGGGTCACTTTCTGGTCATCTCGAAAGGAATCTCAGCCTTGTTTCCTTGGACGCCTTTCCAACTCTTCGCCTGAGGTTGCATGCTGCTTGGCAAGCCTTGTGGGACGAACAAGACGGCAATATGTTGCCGGCTATTAAAGGCACTGTTCAAGTTTGGCACTCGGCTTGTAGCCACGGTTGCAGAGAAGAGTTGGTGTTGGCCCGTTTACGAATTGGTCACACCAACCTAACACGTTATTTTCCTTTGAGAGGAATATGGTAATAATAGGTGTAAAAATTGCAACTTAGTTTTTCTTGACTTGACGGCAGAAATGGAGAAGGTGTACGTGTCGTCTTTGCAACGGAACATTTCATGTGGAAGTGACAGTGATTCCAGATAAACGAACAAACATTCAAACAGTTTTCCCCTTAACGGATCTTATTCTTGGTGAAAGTCTAAAATTTGATGGTTTAATAATTTTTATTAGTATCAGTTGATTAATTTAAAATCCTCTAATGTAGTCCTTTGGCAGAATTCTTTGAAAGCCGAATTTCTCAACCTTTTTATGTTGTAGGATTTAGACACTAATAAAACGAACATTTAAACCACAACTATTAACGCTCTATTTAGTTTAGTCAATGGGCTAATGAAAGTTCACGACATTTCACGGAAATGAACGTCGACAAATCAAAAGTTACGACGAATATAATACAATTACGACTTCAACTATAGCAGCAGCATCAAACTTCACGATCGTTCTATAAGTAAGAAAAAGCAACTATTTTGTTTTTTACGCAACCAAAGTCCGGACGTAAAATTACACTTGCCAACCAAGCGACGTTCGTGCTTACTCAGACCAACCATTTTCAAAAGCTGAAAACCATGACATCTTTCAATTTCATCGTGCTGGTCGCCACATTCCTGCTCCTCTCCGAAGGTACAGTATTCTTAATTTTCCATTCATAAAATACAAATTAATGCAGTTTTGCATGAAAGTAAAAGAATAATCTGAAATTTTAACCAACAGTTGTCTGTAACAATCCTTGATCAAAAGAAAAACAACTTTCCCACTAAGTATTCATCAGTAAAAAAAAAAAAAAAAAAAAGCAAGCGGTTGCAGCGACTACCTGGTCTTCAGTGCACTTCCGCCACTTTTGAAAATGTTGCGGCGAACTGTATTAC